>APFE030081389.1:58634-85336 GCA_000404065.3 Pinus taeda | reverse complement strand
GCCTTTTTTTCTCGAACTGATCTTCTCACACCCGGAGTTTGTGGCTCTTCATCTTTTGATTCCTCCTCTGCTGTAGAGCCTGATTCTTCCTCCTTAAGCTCAAACTCTATCTTCTCTAGTTCCTTTGGTTGGACTTCATGTTTAATAACATCTTTTACCTCTTTGAACACCACATCTCGGTTGTACACAAACTTCCTCGTTACTGGGTTCCAAAGCTTATAACCCTTTAAATCATCAATATACCCAATAAATATGCACTTTTCTGATTTACTATCGAACTTGGTTCTTTTCTCCTTTGGAACATGTACATATGCATCACATCCAAATACCTTCAGATGTGAAAGAGAAGGTTTCTTACCAGTCCATACCTCTTGTGGAGTCTTATCCTCCAATGCTAATGAAGGTGATCTGTTGGCCAAGTAAGATGTTGTCTCCACCACCTCTGCCCAGAATTCCTATCCTAACTCGGCACCAATGAGCATGCTTCTTGTCATTTCCATCAATGTCTTATTCATTCTTTTTGCAACTCCATTTTTCTCAGGTGTGTATGAAGTAGTATTTTGCCATGCTATACCACACTTCTTATAGAATTCTTCAAATTCCTTGCTGAAAAACTCTCCACCATTATCTATCCTCAACACCTTTATCTTCTTCTCTATCTCGTTTTCCACCAAAACCTTAAATTCTTTAAACCTGTCAAAGACTTCAAATTTCTTCTTAAGGAAATATATCCATGTATTCCTTGATAAGTCATCTATAAATGATACATGGTACATAGTCTTACCCAGTGATGGAACCTTCACAAGTCCAAACACATCACTGTGCACAAGTTCTAATATATGTTTCTCCCTCTTACCACTAGAGGGGAAACTCACCTGATTCTACTTCCCATATACACAACTTTCACAGAAATCAAAATCCAAAGAGCTATTACTCATACCTTCTACCATACCTTTACCATGAAGTATTTGAAGGCCCTTCTTTCCAATATGTCCAAGCCTTTGATGCCACAGGATGGTCTTCTCTCCAGAGACCACTAGATTTTCTTCTCCACTTTCAGGAACCACAGAGTTGTTGCACCCATCAACCACAATGCTACCTTGCAGCTTGTACAGAGTTCCAATCCAAACTCCCTGTATTAATACTAGTGCTCCCGGTCCATCTTGTAGGTATCCTTCTCGAACACTATTTTTACACCTGCATCATCCAACTTGCTTACGGAAATCATATTTTTGGCAAATGCAAGAATATGCAGAACACTCGGAAGTTTTCTAACCCTTCCACCTTGCAACTTCAACTTTACTTTTCCGCGACCAACGATTTTAGCCTTCCCGTCATCCCCCAAGAAGACATCACCACCATCATATTTCTCATACTCGCAGAACCACTCTCTATGGGAGTGAAGTGAAAGGATGCACCTGAGTCAATCAACCATGCCTCATGATCTACATGTGTACTTGAGGAAACGAAGTACACATCCCCACCTTCATCTAAGGTGGTTTTCACCTCTATGGAAGGAGCATCATCTGATCCCTTTCCTTTATTAGGAGCTTTAGATTTACAGTCCCTTTTGTAGTGCCCTTCCTTTCCACATTTCCAGCACACCACCTTTACAAGTTTTCCTGGAGATTTAGATCTCCCTATAGATTTAGAACTCCCACTTGATGACTTATTTTTGTTTTTGTTCTGGGACTGTCCTCGTATAGACAAGGCATCGCCATGCTGGCTCTCCATATTTTTCCATCTCATTTCCTCCGTCAGTAAAGATGAAAGTATTTCATCAAACTTCAAGGCAGTTGCATTGCTACCTATTGCAATAACCAGACTATCCCACGAATATAGTAGAGAACACAACAAATTGATGCACTTATCTTCATCTGAAATTTTAATATCAATAGATAATAATTGACTTACCATAGTATTAAATGCGTTCAAATGCTTTGTCACTAAGTCTCCATATTTCATCCTCAGGTTATATAGCTTTTTCCGCAGGAACAATTTATTCACCAAAAACTTAGATTGGTACAAAGTCCCTAACTTGTCCCACAAAGCCTTCACTGTAGCTTCCCCTGATACATTCAGCAATATTGAATTTGAGAAACACAATCGTATTGTGCTCTTTGCCTTCTGATCCAACTTCTTCCATTCTTCATTAGACACTCCCGTTGCTTTAGTACCTGGATCTACCACGACCCACTAATCTTTATCCACCAACAGATCTTCCATCTTGAGTTTCCATAACTCAAAACTCTAACTATTAAATTTATCGATCTTTATCTTTCCACTACTTGCCATCATCTTTCACCACCAGAATCGATCCCGTAGATCTCTCACTGAACAGGGTCTACCACAGGCCCGAGCGAAACCTCTCAGCAACAAAGGCGTCCCCTTGAAGCGAAAACAACTTCGATACCAAATGTAGGTTTTAACCCCATACAGAAATTACTTGCATACGAATTCTAAAACATAGAAAATAAACAATGCAAGAGCATAACTCATAAAACACATATACACAAAGATTTTCCCCTAGATCCCAAAACTGGGACCACCATCTTGATTTTTCATTATGTTCCTTTCAATGTTACAATTAATATATTTACATGCCGAAGCATCGAATACCATGGACCGAAAACCATCGTGTCCAATACCATGTGCGAAAATCATGCACAAAACCATAGATAGGTCCGCCCAACCTAATACAGGGTCCAAAAAACAATATTTTCTGGGCCGTTACCCTGGACCCCATAGAGGGGGTTACCTGCACCCCTCAAACCCCCTATGACCCCCCCCTATGCAATCAGCGCAACGAAGGGGGTGCGGACCCCTGGTTAACTCCATGGGCTAGTCGTGGAAAGAATATAACACAACCCAATAGCTATTGAATAGGAGACCATTGCAATGCGGTCATGCCCATGCGCTCCCATATTTTCTTTGGAAAGACATTCACGTCCGATCCCAGATCCAAAATCACTTGATTCATTTCATATTCTCCGATCTGTGCGGTCAATCTCATCTCCCTTCCTCTTCACATTTGTGTGCTTCCCAAGCTTCTAGACTACACATGGTTCTCCTGGCATGGTTCCAACGCATCTAGTGATGAGTTCTTGTAGTCCCTTCACAGCTTTGCTATTGCACAACAGATTCATGCATATCTCAAAAAATGTAGTGAGCATTGACGAGTCCATTTCTTGTTCTAATTTGTCTTTACTTCCTAAATTGGAGGCATCCGCGAAGCTCTTCTTAGCCTCCATGAATGTCTCCTTAGCGCACTCTAAATAAAATTTTGGTTCCTTTGTTGGAGCCTTACGAACCCAAGCACTCTCTTCGGGTTGCTTGCCTTTGTCATCTCCTGTCATGATACCACTTCAGAGCATGATATTTACATTCAGGTCTTCCTCACACAACTCAGACCTCATCATTTGCAAGTTCTGAGTTGAGGGAGGTTGGAGTGCTCCTTTATCATGCAACTTCTCTATCAATGTGGGACAGTCCTCCATCTCATGATCAAAATAGGTACAATATAAGCATGATGGTCTCATCAGATTTGTACAATCATGGGTATAATGTCCCGGTCCTCCACAATTGTAACATATCAGTTGTCTGTGACCTCTTCCTGGTCTCATTACACCTCGACCACATATGTGCCCCTGAAAATCCAATGCGCGCCATCCCTGCATTTTAATCGAGGGCCCGTGTTTCAGTCTGAACTCTGTAGGTAGTAATCTGGTCCATCATCAATTCATAACTTCTACAGGTACGCTCATTATGGCCTACTGACTTGCAGAAATTACAGAAAAATTGTTGGGAGTTCTGCGTATACTTCTATAAGATATGGCAGTTATCTGTACCATGCTTTCCTCCTATCTAACAAATCATGCACCATAATGCAGGCACCACACTCGGTCGTACTTGTGCCTCTCATCTCAATGGCATTGGTCCTCCTGCTGCCAGGTAGTTCGCGAAGACTATAAAATGGTCCTTGTCATGTCCCTGGCCTTTGCATTTTATGCACCATACCTCCTCGTGTGCTTCTGGGTGGATTGTCCTATCTTGTTTCAAACTTTGCATCTCAAGGCACAAATTTTTCAACTACACGTGGATATGTTGAAATCCTAGGTTAGGATGTTGTATTGAGGTCTCGTGCAGTCTCATTGTGATCTCCAAGGCCTCAACCTGAGTGGATAGCTTCTGCTGTGATAGCGCATTCCTTAGATGAAGCGTTAGCGATGCTACAAACCATGTGCAGTGTTATCATCCGTCAAGGTCATGTTGGGTTCACGAATCATACACTTCAGTCCCTGATCTAGCTCCCAGGGTGTCTCTCCTAGAAGCATCGCGATTTACTTAAATCTAATAATCGACTGTCTCTGATTTTGGCCCGCTAAATTCCATGTTTAGCATAGCTTAGATATCTGTGATCCCCGCGTTTGGATTGTCATTGGAATGATTAATGTACCACGTCAGTGTGCGATCCTACAAAGTGCTTACCAACATTTCTTTCTTTATATTGTCATCCATGACTCCCTGCGCTTCCCATACAGCCTTTACCATGAATCAAAATTGGTCTGGATCTTCTTTCCCTACTCCTTTGAACACTGACAACTCTATCACACTTGCCATATTGAACTATGGTGGTGGCAGAGGTGGTGTGGGTGAATGCGGGGGTGAAGATGGTGAAACTAGTGGTGGTGTAGGTGGAGATGGTATGCGCAGAATTCATTGCTTTATCGGACTGATCACAATTCTTGGGGAAACCTTCGTGAGCTCTTCCTCGCTTCCCTACAGAGGTGAAATCAAGGGGCTAGATTTGAGTTATGCGCTACCTTTGTTTCTGTAGATCCTCCCACTTCACGTAGCCCCAAGCATCAATTTATTTGTGTAACCCGCTTTTCACACATTAGCATTTTAATCCAAGTGTTCAAAGATTTAACGTACTTACCTCGTGGTCCTTTGAGGAAGCATTGTTCCACCTCGCTATAGTTGACTGAAGTATCTACCGTGAACTTAGTGATAAATCCTCCTATAATTCAATCGAGCCAATGGTCCACAACACGCGCAATCTTATCTTCTGATGCTTCTAGTCTGTGCACCAACTCTAGAGTCTAGACAATAGGTTTGTTGAGCCTACACCTTCCTTGACTGCCCGCTTGCTTCGCAATCCACTCGTACAACTTAGAGGGGAAGGATGCAAAGAAGATTTCATGGATTTTCGTATATAAGTAGCAACCTAACCACTCTTCCTTTCATAACTATGGATTCTTATTTTCCTGCACCGCAAACTCGTGAATCTTTCTATCCACTCTTCAATTCCTTTCTTTGTTGAATTCCAGTGATATGACATCAGACATCTCTATGCATATCTGGTCCTGGCAAGGGAACCATTTTTTGGCTTATTAGGGCCTGACCCAAGTTCAGAGTTAAGTCAGCCAAACAAATCTCGGTACTACTGGCCCTTTTGGCAATAGTCCATGGAGTACGGACTGAGGTCTCACCCGAACTAGTATGGGAGGGTGCTAGAACCAGGTTTCCGCACCGTGGAGATGTCTGATGAGTTCAAGTGGTTCACAGTTTGACCCTGCGTGCAAGTCACTTCGCGTACTTTCTCATACCTCGCAGCCTGATATACTTCCTTCACGAATCCCTATTCAGGGGCTGAATGCTGTGCTTCTACGTTATTACCCAAGACCTTACTGGTATTCCAATATTAGTTGATTATTTTAGCCTACTTGCATGCTTTAAGTTATACTTAACAACATAAACCATTCATACAGGTGCGCGCAGTAAATAAACAATATTTTTGACAATTATATCGAACATGCATTAACCCAAGAACAGATAAGTAGAATTATGATAAAACTTCTCTTTATTAATTCCTAGTTTGGTTAGAGACTCAACTTTTCCCTACGCACTCAGCTACAGGGGTCTACGCACTTAGTTGTGGACTACTAGGCCTCTACACACTCAGCTGTAGAGCCTTCTCCTACTCTACGACCCAAAGACACACTTCACCTTACTTCCTTAGCCTCTCTTCCTATCTCTCTACTTCCTCTCTTTTTACACTTAGAGCCTCGCTTTATTTATACAATCCCATAGTCTAGGAACCATGGGTAGGTCTATCCAGTCGACATTACATTACAAAACTAGGGCAAACAACCCTGTGACTCTATCATACTTGTTGGGTGTGGAGCATGATTATTTATAGGTCTTTGTTTCAGTCGGATGTGTACCCCAGGAAGATTGTACTCCCCTCCATGCGCGGGGGGTGCGAGGGGGGACTTTTCCCCCCTGTGGGGATTCAAGGGAGACCATCCCCCCCAGTTGGGAAGTCTGGGGGCCAGCAGTCCCCCAAAGCTAAAAACAGAGGTAAAATTGCCTTGTAAAAGTATAGTAATTTCTAGTCAATCTGGGTTGTTCATTAGGTGGATGATCTGACGGTAGAACTTATGTTTAGTTTAGGGTTTTTTGCCCTAGAAGGCAACCCCTCTCTTGGTATGTGGGCATTGTATTGAGGTTGTGTAGTAGATGTGTATTCTCCGAGCGAAAAACAGAGAGGTGAGACTATGAGAGAAAACAGAGGATATTACAATGGATCTACTGTAGGTTGTGTCTCTTAATTTTGCTGGATAATATAAAGGAAGGACTGGCTGTTCAAGGTGGACATAGCCCAAACTGGGTGAACCACGTATATCTGTGTCTCTTTGGTTTTATGTTTTTTCTGTGTTTATATTTATGCAATATTCTATGTGTTCCATTGCTATGTAATATATAATTTTCTAACAATACTTTCGCACTCCGCACCCGCAATTTGTAGAGATTTACAACAAGATTGAGTCAAAACTTGGGCCTTGAACCCCAAAACATGCCTTGGGGGGGGGGACTCCATGCCCAACAGTATGGTGAACATAGTGAAGTTGCCTTTGTTCAAAGGCTTGGAAAATGAGTACCCGAACCAATTCTAGCTCGTAGTGAAGGTTGTATGGGAAGCTCAAGGTGTTACAGATGACCATATAAAGAAAGGAACACTGGTTAATGCCCTACAGGATCATGCGTTGACCTGGTATATTAAGTACTCCAACGATAACCCAAATGTGAGAGTAGCAGACATTGAAGGAGCATTGAATAGGGAATTTAGCAGGTCTAAATCTGAGGCACAGTCAATTGTTGGATTCAAAGAGATCATGATGCTACCAGGCAAGATGCCTTGGGAACTAGATCAGAGGCTGAAATGTAAAATTGATGAAGCCAACATGAATTTTATAGATGGACAGCATCACGAGTGGCTTGTGGCTTCGCTAATACCACATTTAAGAAGTGTGATGTCGCAGCAGAAGATGACAACTCAAGCAGAGGCCCTAGAGATTGCCATGAGACTACATGAGACCCAAATGCAAGATCCTAACCTAGGAGTTCAGTAGATCCATGCACAACTGATGAATCTATGCCTTGAGATGCAAAGCTTGAAGCATGATAAGATGGTTCAACTAGAAGTGCGCAAAGAAGTATGGTGTGTGAAATGCAAGACTCAGGGTCATGAAAAAGACCACTACCCGGTCTTTAAAAATTACATTATAGGAGGAGGACCGATGCCTCTAAGGCTGGAAGCTCAAGAAGAACCTAGTGCAGCACCTGCTTTGTGGTGCAGTGTCTATCCAGTAGCCAGAAAGCATGCCACATATAACTGCCACTTGTTATAAAAGTATACGCAAAGTCCGCAACAATGGTTCTGTAACTTTTGTAGATCAGTGGGAGATGATGAGCGTACTTGTAGGAGCTATGAATTGATTATGGATAGAACTCTTGCCTACAGGGTTCAGGCCGAAAAGCAACCCCTTGACCAGAATGCAGGGATGGTGCAGACAAGATTGCAAGGGCGTGGACGAGGTCGAGGCAGAGGAGGACCTGGTAGAGGTCGCAGAGAGTTGATTTTCTACAATTGCGGAGGGCCAAGACACTATGCCCGTGATTACACTAATCCAAAGTGTTTGTTGTGCAAGTATTGCACACTATTTGATCATGATACAGAATATTTTCCTACGCTAATAGCTAAGATCTGTGCCAAAGGAGTGCTACTTCCTCCCTTGACTTAGAACCTATAGATGATGAGGTTTAAGCCGTGTGAGCAAGATTCGAACATAAATATAGTGCTTTGAAGTGGAATCGCGATGGGAGATGACAAGGGGAAATAGCCAAAACACAATACTTGGGTTTGCAAATCCCTGGTGAAAGAAGTTGAGTTTGATTTGGAGCACACTCAGGAAACCATCATAGAAGCTAAGAAGAGCTTCACTGAGGCCTCCACTTTAGGAAGCAAAGATAAGCCTAAACTGGAGATGGACCCCTCTATGCTCACACTTTCTTGGAAACTTGTATCAAGTTATTGTGTGATAGTAAGGCTTTAAAAGGCTTACAAGAACTCATCAATAGATGCACTGGGACCACGCCAGGAGAATCACATATTCTAGAAGATCGAAAAACACAAAACAATGACGGGGCGTGAAATGAGACTCACCATGCAGTTTGGAGAATGTGAAATGGATCAAGTAATTTTGGATTTGGGATCAGATGTGAATGTTCTACCAAAACAGAGATGAGAGCGAATGGGAAGAATTGCACTGCAATGGTCTCCGATTTAGCAGAGAATGGTGAATCAATAGAAAATCATACCCATGGAGCGATTTCAGGGAGTAACAGGGATATTGAGGGAGCGAGCACGCTGGCAGATTTTGAAGTAATAGAGATTGTTAATGACAACAATCCCTACCCTGTGCTCCTGGGAATTGACTGGGTCACTGATATGAACAAGGTAATTAATCTGAAGAAGTGGAATATGATCTTTGAGAAGAAATTATTGCGCATAATAATACCCCTGGATCCTACTAAAGGATCGCACTATACGAAACTAGTCCACGACTATGAGAGTGATGATGATCTGAACTGCATCTACAAGATAACTGTGAGATACCATGACTAGATGAATCCCACCACGGGTGGGTGAAATACATGGAAGTGTGAGAGTTCCTACACTTCGGATTCCGATGAAGAAGTAGAAAACTGGCAGAATAAGTTACATGAGGTAACTACACTGAATTCCAATATGATGACCCAGTCACTGCACTGTGTGTCGTTAGAAGAAATAAATATGCCTACCTATGATGCTCCAAATGAGGTAGATACCTTCTTGGATGCATTTGAAAGGAAGGTGACAGAAAAGCAATGTTTCTAGGCCTTGGACTGGGTACTGCGCTCTACGCCCGCAAGATGGTGGGGTACGTACAAAGGAAGCTTTGATGATTGGCACGAATGTAGGAGAATGATGCGAGCATGATTTGGGAAGCCTAAGGTGCAACTGACAGAGAAGTATGATGGACAGGATGATCCACATGCCCATCTGGCCAAATTAACATAGGCCTATGGAGAAAAGCCACAACTTGAGTGGGTATACATTTTTTTTCATACCCTAGATGTTATCCCAATGAACTGGTATATAGAAATAGAGCTCCACCATGGGACAGGCGAATGGGATATCCTACGTGAAGGATTCATGATGACCTTCAATTTTGAGGATAGGTGGGACAGTATTGATGAAGCACTACAAGAGGTAAAAGCATCCATCCTTAGGATACCACAAGAGCCTTTAGACCTGATTCAGCGTGAATGGGCTACTCAAGCAAGTCACGCGCTAGAATGTTATAATGTAACTGTTGAAGAGGAGGATGAGGATCCACGGAATATTAACATTCTAGTCCACTGTGAGGTTCAAGGACCACAGATTGAGAACCCTGATATAGCCACAGCGATGAAAACTAAATAGGCGAACATTGGTACGGAGGCAGAACCCAAATTTCCAAAGATCGGAAACTACTAGGACGACGCGACGATGGATAAGGTCACTAAATTTCTCCGCGAATATCAAGACTTATTCCCTACCAAGTTTACAGATTTGAAAGGAATAATTGGAGATCTAGGAGTGATGAAGATCATGTTAAAGCTTGACATTAAGCCAATTAAGCAGAGGCCTTACTGCTTAAATCCGAAATACAAGGAGAAGGTCTACATAGAACTAGAAAAAATGCTCACAACAGGCATCATTGAGCCTATGGAAGAATCTAATTGGGTAAGCCTAATGGTGGTGCAAGAGAAGAAGCAGAAGGACAAGATAAGGATATGCGTGGATCTCAGAAAATCGAATGACGCTTGTGTGCATGATCCATTCCCAACTCTGTTCATAGATGAAGTGTTGGACAATGTAGGTGGTCAGGAAGCATATTCATTCACTAATGAGTTCTTAGGGTACCACCAGATCAAAATCATGCCGGAGGCTAGGAGCAAGACAACCTTCACAACTGAGGGGGGTTGCTTTCAATATATTTTCATGTCATTTGGATTGAAGAATGTGATGGCCATCTTTTCGCGCATGGTTGTTGCAGCACTTAAGGAATATATTCATAAGTTCTTGGAGGTCTATTTTGATGACTGGAATGTATTTGGTCTGGTTAAGTTCCATGTTGCGAGCTTGCACTTGATGTTGGATACCTGTCAAAGATACCATGCTCAACCTCAAGAAGTGTTTATTTCTCATTCCTTTTGGGAACCTATCAGGGCATGTGGTTTGTAAACAAGGGCTAATGGTAGACCCCGTGAAGATCACAGTGATTCTAAACTTGGAAGCACTAAGAAGTGTGAAACAGTTATGTGCTACTCTGGGACATAGAGGATACTACAGAAAGTTATCAAAGGATATGCCCAGATCACTGCGCCGATGGAAAATCTGCTAAAGAAGGATGTCATGTTCTGCTGGAACGATGGCTGTAAGAAAAGCATGGATATATTGAAAGAAAATATGGTTACTACACCAATTCTAGTCTTCCCAAACTGGAAGAAAGAGTTCCATGTACATGTCGATGCGTCATGTATAGCACTGGGGGCAGTATTAACATAGGATGGCAGAGAAGGCTTGGATCACCCTATCACATTCGCAAGTTGTAGATTATCCAAAGCATAGAAGAACTATTCCACATTAAGTGTGAGCGGCTAGCTACGGTATATGCGCTCCAGAAGTATCAACACTACTTGCTAGGAGGCCACTTTAAGATGTATATAGATCACTCTGCGCTAAAGTACCCAGTCAATAAGATTGTGTTAGGGGGGTGAATTTGAAAATGGGTTTTATTGTTCCAAGAGTATGATTTTGAAGTTGTTATGAAGCTTGGACGATTGAACATGGGACCTTACCACCTACCACACATCAAGACAGGAGAGGAACCTACTAGTTTGGAGGAGGCATTACCTAACACACAGCTCTTTGTTGTGCGTGTAGTGGATTGAAATTTCGAAGATATAATACACTTTCTAACAATTGGAACTACACCGAAAGGATACTCTGTCTAGAAAAAGAAGGAATTAGTGGTGCACGCGGTAGATTTATCTGTCATTGTTGAGCATCTATACAAGATGGGGAATGATGAAATAATGCGAAGGCATGTACCTAAGTTTGAACAAAGTAGCATCCTCATGGACACTCATGGCAGTGCTGCAGGAGGAAATTATGCAGGAAGAGCAACTGCACAGAAGATTCTATGCGCAGGGTTGTTGTGGCCAAACCTTCATCAAGATTCAAAAGCATATTGCAAGGCATGTGATGTATGTCAAAGAGAAAGTAAGTCGTCATGAAGGAATGAAATGCCTTTGAATCCACAAATGGCATTGCAACCTTTCGAAAAGTGGGCAATATATTTTGTAGGACCCATTAAACCTTAAGGAAAGACAAGCGCGAGATATATTATCACTGCGACAGAGCATTTGACTCATTGGGCAGAAGCGCAACTGGTGAAGGATTGCACAAGTGCAATTTCCACAAAGTTTCTATTTGAGCATGTACTGACATGATTCGCCTGTCCAAAGATCTTGATGAGAGATCGTGGTATGCACTTCCTGAATGAGAGGATCAATGCACTAATGAGGAATTTCAGGTGTATCACCAGAAGAGCACACCTTGTCACCCACATGGTAACAGGATATTGGAGGCATTCAAGAAAGTGCTTGAAAATGTGTTGACCAAGGTATGCAATATGTAGTGAAGTAATTGGGACCTACACATACCTGCAATGTTATGGGCTTATCAAACGACATGCAAGAAACTGATGGGACAAACACCTTTTAGGCTTGTCTATGGAGTGGAAGCCATAATGCCTATGGAATACATCGTTCCTAGTCTGTGCATAGCAGTGCTCATAGGTATGATGGATCACAAAGCCCTAGAGGAGAGCCTCACGCAGTTGGATGAGCTCGAAAAAGAATGATTTTTGGCTGGATTTCACCAACATGTCCAAAAGCAACATGTAAAGGCATGGCACGACCGACACATCAAGTAATGCACATTCAAGGTAAACGATCTGGTTTTGTTATATGATAGTAAGTTTGATAAATTCCCTAGAGAGTTTAGGATGCACTAGTTAGGATCGTATATTATTAAGGAGATTACTGATGGAGGCATGATACAGTTGGTCAAGTTAAATGGAGAACCCTTCCCAGGAAAGGTGAATGGTAGTCACTTGAAGCCATACATCGGCGATCCGACAATGTGACTATATGAAAGTGGCGCAGTCTTAGTGCCCCAAGTAGTTGAAAGGAGGTGCGGGTCTATAAACTACACTGCTTGGGAGCTGCGCAATGTTAGGACCGTACGCAGTAGAAAAGTGTCACAGGGTCTGTGACAGCGCGAAGACAGCTGTGTTGGCATGCAGGTCTAGTGGAAAGTGACCATTAAAGTTACTATTCACGATTTGATGGTTGATTTTAGGCCAAATGGAGTGGGAGGTAGGCATTTAAGGTGAATTTTATGGGCTAGATTCTTGAAAATCTGTCGCCAATCTAGCATTAACAGGCAAAATGTGGGGGGAACATCTGAATTCAAATTCAAAAGGCCCTATAAATTACAATTGGTTGTCCAACAAAAAAAACTTGTCAATTTGAGAACTGAGTTGTTGTGCTATCAAGTGTTTATGGACTTGTTGAGCTTTGAGGCCTTGAGAGCAAGTTCAATGTTTGATGTTGAAATGTGGCAACAAAAATATTCCAATTTTAATTTGTCCTTGAATTAAAATTGTGAATCAAAATTCGAATTTAGTCTCACCTGCTGCTTGGAAATAATTAATTAATTAATTATGGATTAATTAGTTGGAGAAATTCAAGCTAGAAGTATTTTTGTAGTCATGCAACAATTATCCCTTAAATTAAGGAGATTATCCCTTAATTAAGGAGATAAGATTGAGTTATATCTGAGTAGTAATTATTTAACTCAGTTTATTGAGTTAAGTCCAGTTAAATTAGTTTGAAACTATTTGAGGAACTAATTATGAGTTATCAGTCAGTTGATGCATGCATGCACTCAACCATTATACTCCATATAACTGAAGATTCCCTCATCAATAACTCATGCATGTCTATTTTGAGAAAGACCCGGTTGAACTAAATGTCAAGGACAGTGTACTATCAATTGCATGTGTTTTCCTATAAAGAAAATGCATGCATGCAGAAGGAATTATTCCATGAGGATTGTGCAGTTCTAATAGTGTTTTAGAGCAGTGTGTGAGATCAGTGTTCCACTTGGTAACAGGAGGATCACCCAGGAGAAACTGCACAAGGAAATAGGAGCTTGGAGGGCAGAGGAGAAGGTTTTCTAAGAAGCCAAGTTTGCATGTGAGCATTTGTGAGGATTATACTGAGATCTAGCTAGCTGTGAGAGCTAAGGATTTGTATAATTCTGATTCATTTCCACCTTGTATGATAATACAGATAGTGGGTTTTTTAGCTGAGGCTTTCCCTGAAGTATTCTTCTGTGTATTGTGCATTGATTCTTCTTCTTCTGGTTATATTGTTTAGCTCGATCTTTAAGCTTCTACAAATTGATAGTAGAAGTAGATTATATTATTTTGCTTTGGTTATATTGCATTATCGGGTTAATCTACAATCAGAATTTCTACATGGTATCATATTTGTGAACAGTATATGGAGAAGAGAATTCAAAGTTGAAGTTCGGGGTTGCAGGTGCAAATTCGAATTCTTATCATGCTTCAAGGTTGGCTAATGGTGTTCAATGGCTTGAGACTCGAGTATGCCTTGGAAGGTAGCTTGAATTACATAGCATGGAAAGATAGCATGGAGGCTCTATTAGAAGAAAATGGCTTGAAGGAACTCATTGATCAAGAAATCCAAAAGCTAGCTTCAACTAATGCACAAGAGTTGGCTGAGTGGAAGAAGTGCATTGCAAAGGCGAGACAGATCATCCTTGAGGTAGTTCGAGACCATATTGTCTCGAGTCTCCATGGGAAGGATACTCCATTTTCAACGTGGAAGACATTGAAGGACCTCTACCAGAACAGTAGCGACCAGAGGAAACTGGTGCTCAAGGATAAGCTTCGAAGAATCAAGATGGAGAAGGGCGATGCTATTTCCACATATCTTAACAAGCTCACCACCTACAGAGATGAGCTTAGTAGTGTGAGAATAACTACTGCCAATGATGATATGGTGAGACTTGCTCTTCTTTTCCTTCCAAAGAGCTGGAATAGCTACCAGGATTCTATGAATGGAAGGGAGAAACTACTGGATTGGGAATGACTGTGGTTGGATCTCATGCAAGAAGAGATCAGGAGGAGCACACAAGATGGTTCTTCATCCAAGAATGATGATGAAGAAAATATGGCCTTAGCAAGTAAGGCAAGGGAAGGGAAGGGGAAGGCTTCCCTTTCCAAATTGAATTCTTCTCATGGAGGGAAGAAGGTTGACAAGTCTAAAGTGAGATGCTTTAATTGTCACAAGATGGGACATTATGCAACTAATTGCCCATTGAAGAAGTCCAAGAAGGGATCCTTGAAAGGATCGGAAGGTGAGGCATTAGCCTCTCAGTTAGAAATTGACTTTACCCTCATCGCATGCATGGTTTCATCAATGATAGGTTGTGTTTGGTATCTTGACAATGGAGCCTCATTCCACATGATTGGTGATAAAAATTTATTCAGTGCCTTGGAGGAGAAAGACCTCAAGATGCACATAGAGATGGGTGATGATGGAAGGTATAATGTTTCAGGATTGGGCACGGTTGCTTTTCAGAGGGAGCATGGAGCTCCTCTCACCTTGACAGATGTGATGTATGTACCTGGGCTGAATAAGAACTTGGTATCGGTCACGATGTTGGAGGACAAAGGCTACGATGTTGTCTTCAATAAAGGAAAGGTGTTCCTAAGACACATAGCCACAGGTCAGACCAAGAGGATAGGGGTTCGGGTGAAGAATCTCTATAAACTAGAGGTAGATGATTGTGCAGCATTGAGTACAAAAGAAAAATTGGTGCAAAGCCAAGACATTGGTGAGTTGTGGCATAGGCGGTTGGGCCATTTGCATCATGGGGCTTTGAAGATAATGTAGCTGATATCTATAGGACTTCCCAAAGGTAAACTTGAGCAAGTTGACACATGCAAAGGTTGTGCCTTGGGAAAGTACACAAAGTCTTCCTTTCATGATCGAGACATTCGAACAAAGGCTATCTTAGAATGAGTTAATATTGATTTGTGTGGACCATTCTTGACGACATCCACAACGAAGAAAAGGTATTATGTGATTTTCATTAACGATTTTTTGCGTAAATGCTAGATTTATTTCATGCAGAAGAAGGACCAAACAAAAGTTTTATGAGTTCAAAGCTTTGGTTGAGAAAGAGTTAGGGAAGAAGATCAAGGCCTTGAGAAGTGACAACGGTGGAGAATATGTCTCTCAATATTTTAACGACTTCTATGCAGTGAAAGGAATTAAATGAGAGTTGACGGTACTTCATAACCCACAGGAGAATGGGGTGACCAAGAGGAAGAACAGAACTATTGTAGGGGCAGCACGGGCAATGTTGCATGACCAAGGCCTACCACTTCACTTGTGGGTTGAGGCATGCAACACAACGGTCTATTTGAAGAATAGAAGCCCACATCACATACTTGGGATGAAGACACCAGAGGAAGCTTTCTCCTATAAGAGACTAGCTGTGGGTCACTTCAAGATATTTGGCTCATCGATATATTGCCATGTGGCAAAGGATGCACAAAAGAAGCTTAAGTTGACAACAAAGTTGGGGATACTTGTGGGGTACACTAATACACCTCACAAATATCGAGTGTACTTACCTACCAGTCAGAGGACAGTGGTTCGCAGAGATCTCAAGTTTGATGAGGAGAAGGCCATGTGAGTTTCCCTTGAGATGGAGCCCCAAATATAGGTTGTGGAGGAACTATTGGTTCCTAAGGAGGAGGATCCTCTGACTGATGTGGAGCAGCTGCATGCATAGGTTCCAAAAGTCGAGACATCTACTCAAGTAGAGTCTTCCAGAGATGGATGGAAATGCACAAGAGAAGCTGACAGATTGTTAGAGGATGTGAGAAACAATGTGGGAGCACCATCTTCTCAGTGCAAACAGAGGAGGTCACTTGAGAGGTACATTGAATACATGGCCCTTCTTGGGGAATGTGTTGAGATTGAGCCATCTTCCTTTGAGGAAGCAGTGCAGCGGCCGATTTGGTTTGATGATATGGTAGAGGAGTATGACTCCATAGTCCATAATCGTGTTTAAGATGTGGTTCCAAGACCAGAGAACAAGTCAGTTGTGAGTTCCTGTTGGATTTACAAGGTAAAGCAAGCTGCTGATGGTAGTGTGGAGAAGCATAAGGAAATATTTGTTTCCTGTGGCTTTTCACAGGTCGAGGGGATTGACTATGATGAGACTTTTGCTCCTATTTCAAGGTACTAATCTATCAGATCGATGTTGGCACTATCAGCACAGATGGGTTGGAAGATCCATCAAATGGATGTGAAGACTGAATTCCTCAATGGAAAGATTGAGGAAGAGGTGCACATAGAGAAGCTGGAAGGTTTTGAGACCTTCGATTGTGAGTCGCATGTGTACCGACTCAAGAGAGGGTTGTAGGTGTTATCACAAAATCAACCCCTGATAGGTTGCTAATCAGGAAGACTCTGAGTAACTATTTCAAACCAACTTTTGGTTGAGGCTTAGCCTCCTCAACTTGAGAATGTTCTCTCACCAGATTAAAGATTTTGATAATGAATTAGATGGCTAACTTTATGAAATAAATGAAGAAGTGTAAATGGTTGAAACACAATTAGAAAATATTCATTGGGCTTATGGAGTCAAAAATGTTTCAGTGTGACAATAATGTTAGCTTTACATGGAAGTCAGGGCATCTACAATTCAACACATGGAGAGTACATCAGAAGCATAAAGGAAAACACAGTTTACAAATGTATGAAGGAAGTTAGAGCACAGTTAGTGATTTATAAGTAATCATAAATTCATACCACTGTAAATAATGAAAAGAGGACAACCACAAGACATTTTGAACATTGAATTCCTTCGGATTCCTGAGAAGCAAAGCCAAACACTGTATTTTTACAGAGTCTTACACAAAAGCACAATATGGGAGTTTCTCTGAAAATTTCCAACAATTGATACATTAGATTTTCTCCCATATATAGGGTTCATTACATGACTTAGATTTCTTCCTCCAGCATGAGGGGAATTCAAATTCCTCCTAATTTGACACCTATTAACACTTAAAACCAACTATTTAATATAATTGACTGTTAACTGGTAGTTCTAGAGACCTAAAACAATTAGGAGTGTAACTCCTCATTATGTTGGTATTAGCATTGATTACAATACAAACTCGTTTTCTAACAAGTGGCCTTCTTCAGTTTTGGCTTTGGTGGTGGGTTTAAACTCCCTGCTGATCCTTGATGCCTTATTCTTTGACTATTCCTGGATATTAGGAAACTATTCATGTTTTTCTGCTTTTGGTCTCCAAAAGGATCTTTGAAATTTATTATCCCTATTGTTCCTCTTAATTACAAGAAATGCATTGCATTAGCTTCTTTTCCATATGTTGTAGACCTTGCTCCTATACACGTGGTAAGACAAAAAACTCCTTTAATGCTTCCTGAAGCATCATGAACAATTCTAGCTACAAAAAATGAACATTTTCATAACATAAACCTTGGAGTTCATGAATGTCTTAAATGTCCTTGTTTTTCCCTTGCTTGATGTTTATACCCATATTCAAAAAGATTCCCTTTTTCTTCTCAAAATTGGCCCACAAAATCATTATATGTAGCTATAGCAGTTTCGTAGCGCGCTACGAAACTACTGTGCATTAGGCATCACCTACAGAAGTTTCGTAGCATGCTAGGAAACTATTGTGTTATTTCAAAAACACAGTATTATGCCATAATTTAACTTCCTTGAGTTTTATTTCCTTTGAAATGGCTCTACCATATGCCATGAAGCTGTTCAAAACTGAATAAATTGATACCATTCTTCAGAGTAAACTTCAAAAGGTGATCCACATCAAAATTTTAAGATTTATCCTTACTTGCTATGTAGTTTTTCTTAGTTGAGGATGTCCTTTAGGCTAGTTCAGTTGTATCTTCATATCTTAAATTTGCCTCTTCATAATTCAGATTCAAACTCTTAATTTTGCATTGACATTTCTGATGTATCTTGCTTCTTTTATTGCAGGGACTATCCAGGTCAAATATTGGGCATGACAGCTAACCACTTTGGGTATTGAAATTGTTTTATCTTCCCACAGAGCCTCCATTTTGTTAAAATAAGCTTCCTTGACTGCATTTTTCCTTGAGGTTTTTCTAATTTTGGCAATTTCAAATTTGGCAGCTTCAGTTTCTTTTTCAACTCTTCAAAACTACATTCCTCTTGTTGAGAGATAACTGCCTTACCTCTGTCATTTTTGTGCAGTTGTGATGATGTTTCTGATGAAACCACATGTCCTTCATGTAATTTTTCTACCTCCCCTATCTCACTTGCTTCTGGTTGTGCTTCTTGTATCTCTTTTGAATGCCTCATCATGGGTCTTCTTGGCTTAAAAACAAATTCATAAGCCTGATCATCAAATTTGAGCCTTTTAGAGGTTTTGGATTTTTTGGTTTTGCCTTTACTTGCTTCCATTAAGTCTGCTCGAGCCAGAGGAGATTCTTCAATGTCAATAGCTTTAAGAAAATCAATCAAACTTCCTTTTGAAGCTGGGCTCCCCTCAGTAATCATTGTCTTACATTTTTCTCTAGATAGCTGGCTCCTGGTTACTCTTCTTTGGATCGTTTCACCTATGGATTTCTCTTGTACACCTTCTTTGATATGAACCTTCTTTTTCCATGACTATTGAGGTGTGCCTTAAATTACTAGTGGTCTCATACACTCCACCTATTTTCTGGCTTTTAGTTTCATGAATCTTCTTTATCTTGTTTCCTCCTGATGACTTACTGCTAGTGAAGAAATCCTCGTAGCTTGAGGGCTAAGACCAGTTTCATTTCTAAAGCCAGACATAAACAAGAAAATGGACCACTCCCTATCTATTTTCTAGAGCTCATGTAAAACAATAAATTGGACTAAACCATGATGAAACAATGAGGTCTCATAGGCTTCTTTCTTCAACTGAACCTTGTCACATATTTTGCCTAGGCTACGAAATAGATAGAAAGGCAAATATAGAGATATCTTTCTAGTGAAATGAAGCAGAAGTTTGAAGTGATAGGAATACATCTTATGATACCTCCCCTCACAGGTAAAGTATCTCTATATGCAGGTAAGCAAATTAGCATATGAATCCTTGACAAAGCTCCTGGGCACTGACTTGTTTAAGTCTAAATCAATGAACTCTGGCTTTAAGAATTCCTTACAAGGAGTCATATCAAACTTGAAGCTTTTAAACCACCTCTCCTGTCCCCTTGGAATTTCAGTGACTACAGATATAACCTCTAGAGAGATTGGTAATTCAAGCACTCCAACCTTCGAATTTAATCTTGTGAAATTGAAGGAAAATTCTTTAGTGACTTACATGTGGCCTCCTTGAAGTTTTTCACAAAATCTCCAAGAGCCAACCTATTTGAAATCTTGTTTAACTTTAGTGTTCTTCAAGAGAACATCTAAGCCTTCGGGCTCATTCCTCAGACACCTAATTGACCTATGATCCTTCTTTTCGTAGACATATCCATGGAATTCCTGCAAAAATGAAAATCAAAAGAGCTTGCAACGTGTTTATCTCAATCACTGCCTCACTTGAACTTCAAAGAATTCTGATTAAATTCCTGTCAACTTGCTTCTCATGCATGAACACAAACATAATCATAACTTAAAACACTTGGACCCAATTTTGAAATTTGAAACTCGAGTCTACCAAGACACCTAATGAACCTAATGATGAGAATGAGTGGTTGCATGTGATAGGCATGGTGTATGGACTGATAGTTGATGATGTAAGATTAACGGATTCTGACAGATTGGACAGCTAGGTGAGATTTGACATGAATCTTCATGAATCCCCGATTTCGTAGCACAGCCAGTGCAAATTCTAGGTTTTGCGCTATGAAAACGCCTAGGCAGTTTTGTAGCGCACGAAAACCTTGACACAAGTTTGACACATGGAAATTTATGTGTGATGTGGGACTAGTGATAGGCAAAAAAAAGTGTTGACCCTATTTGACAATACCAACAAGAGTCCCTTCTAGGTATTAGACTCTAAAAGAAACCATGGAAAGACTAGACCAAGACTAACATCAATCCTTTGGAATCAAACTGATGTTTAGAATTTAGAAATTTTTTCTTAAGTGACAACAATGCCTCCACTTGGGATAGTGTGCCCTTGTGGTACACTAAGAACTCGCAGGTCCAGTGCTTCATCCTTTTACGATAAACATAAATTTATTTGAAAAGCATCCCCTTTAAGCTTCTTGGGCCTTCACCTCGGACTTAAGCCTTCTATTTCAACTTGTCATTATTAGTAAAAAAGAAAGACTGATAAAACTGGTATATACAATGTTATGAGAAACTAATAGTACTTCAACAATGATAATGCTTTAGGAAACTGCCATTAATAAGTCCTCCAGCATATGATCCCCATCAATTTCCTGTAGAATGTGAGTGTTGTTTCCATGGAAAACAACAATCTGATAAGGACCTTTCCACAAATTCTCAAACTTACCGTGCTTGCCTTTTTCTTCGATTCTGGCCTCCCATTTTAGCACTTTGTCATGGATCTGAAAACTAACTTTTTTGATCTTTTTATCAAATGTATTATTGATTCTATTCTGATTGTGTTGATGACTGTCATACACTTCATTCCTCTTCTCCTGTAGGGCTATCAACTAATTGATTCTCCTTTGTATAGCATTTGGTTCCTCTTCTATTCCTTGAATTAGTTTCATTACAGGTACTCCAAGTGATGTTGGAAATATAGCTTCGGCACCGTACACTAATTCATATGGCGAAGTGTCAATAGATCTCTTTGTACAAATCCTATCAACCCACAAGGCATACTTCAATTTCAAATGCCAAGCTTTCTTGTTTTCCTGCAGCACCTTTTTAATGATCCTTACAATGCTTTTATTTGATGATTCAACAAGGCCATTTCCTTGCAGCTAATAAGCAGTAAAATGTCCAAGAGTAATCTAATATTAGTGACAAAAATTAATCATTTTGTTGGACTTAAAAGCTTGAGCATTGTAAGTTATAATCTTCATTGGGAAGCCAAATCTAGAAAATATATTGTTTTCTAGAAAAGAAATAATTACTGAATCATTAGCTTTCCTTGTTGGAATCGCCTCTATCCATTTGGTGAAGTAATTTGTGGCTGTGAGAATCCAACGATGATGTCCTTATGAAGGAGGATGAATTTCTCCAACGAAATCCAATCCCCATTGCTGGAAAGGCACCTCAACATATATAGGAACCAAAGGCAAAGGCACAAGCTTCCTCTTTCCTTCAAATATTTGACATTCATGACATGTAGCTACCCTTTTGTAAATGTCTCTGAACATAGTTAGCCAAAAATATCCAGCTCTTAAGATCTTATCTATAGTAGCTTTCCAATAATGGTGTCCTGCACAGTCTCCTTTATGAAATTCTTCAATCACTTTATCAGCTTCTTCTTCAAGGAGACAATTTAACAAAATCCCTCCTACATCTTTCCAAAACAAATTTTGGTCATATACAAAATATCTTAAATATTTTAGCTTGAAAAACCTTGCTTTGGACTTTGTTAAATTGGCAGGGGCTTTATTATGCTGTAGAACAAAAGCCACATCTTTCTACCATTCTGAAACCAAGAATTTCTCATTGATTTGGACCAATTCCTCCTCGTTTTCAGAAATTTCTGAGATTTCTACATTCAAATTTACATCAAGACAGCAGTTTGACTGAGTCATTAGCTTTGCCAAGCCTTGACCCTTCACCAATTTGGTAGGTTTAATGTCAATGTCATACTCTAGCAATTTTACTATCCATTTGCCCCTTTTTCCATCTGAATCTACTTGTGTTAAGGTATATTTTATTACAGCACTTGGAACATAAGCGACAATATGAGAATGCAAAACATAGATTCTGAAATCTTGTATAGCTTTCACCAAGGCATAAGCTTGCTTTTCTAGAATATTGTACTTCAGTTCATCATTTGCTAATGTCCTACTAAAGAAAGAAATAGGTTGTTCAGTACCTTGATTTCCTTTTTGCAGCAAAACTCCAACAATTGTATCTTCAGAAGCAAATGTAAAAATAAGAAATTCCTTGGTAAAATGTAGGCTGATAAGTACCGTTGCTTGTGTAAGTGCCTTCTTGATTTCCTCAAAAGATTTCATTGCTTCAGCTGTCCACCTAAAGTCCACTCCTTTCTTCAACACACTTGTTATATTCTTGAATATCTCAGCAAAATTGGGAATGAAGCTCCTAACAAAATTCACTTTTCCAAGAAAAGATTGGATCTCTTTCCCACTTCTTGGCAGATCTTGCTTTTGAATTGCATTAAATCTATTAGGATCAATCCTAATTCCTTCTTCAGAAATAATATGACCAAGTAGCTCGCCTGATGTTAAAGCAAAGATACTTTTAGTGGGATAGAGAGAAATACCAAATCTTCTAGATTTCAGCATATTCTTTCAAGATGCTTCAAATGATCTTCTTCTCTCTTTGAAAAAATAGTGATGTCATCAAGATAAACAACCATTGATTTATCCTTTTCTTCAGCAAAGGCAATATCCATTTCTCTTTGAAAAGTGGCCCCTGCATTCATGAGACCAAAAGGCATCTTGATGTACATGAATGTACCCCATGGCATTGTGAAGGTTGTCTTCTCTTGATCATCCAGATACACAAGAATCTGATTGTACCCTGAGAAACCATCAAGCATAGACATTCTTTGTGAACCAACAATATTTTGCAGAATTAAATCCATCTTGGGAAGAGGATAGTTATCTTTCAATGAATCCTTATTCAAATTTCTGAAGTCTATACAAACTCTGATCTCTCCATTCTTCTTCGTAACTGGAACCAAATTTGCAAGCCAATTTGAGAATTTGATTGGAACAATGATTTTGGCATCAAAGAGTTTCTTAATTTCCTTTTCAATCAATGGCATGAGAAGAGGATTAATTCTTCTTAACTTTTGCTTGAAAGGTTTCTCATTCTCTTTAATAGGAATAGTATGCTGAATAATAGAAGAATCATATTGTTTTAAATCAACATAGCTCCATGCAAAAACATCAACAAACCTTTTCATCATCTCAACATATTTGGCCTTCATATCAGGTGAAAGAAACTTTGAGATTTTAACCATCTTAGGTACAACTAAAGTCCCTGAATTGTAGCTCTCTACTTCCTCCTCATCAGCCTGTATTTTTGGAGCTTTGAACACATCATTTTGATCAAACAACTTCTCAAGAGGAATGAGACCCTTAGATATTGATTTGTTTTTTAATTGTAAGACTTCAGACTTTTCCTTTGACTCCACAAACATATTTTGTTGATCCACTTTAGTGCTTTCAAATTCTTCCTTTAATTCAATGAAATTCTTTACCTGTTGATCATCTTCAAAGACTTGCCAATTAGTGATGTTATCTGGTATAGTTGGTCGATGGCGAACCTCCACCTCATACTTTTCAGAAGAATGAATAGGAATGACAAACAGACTGGCGGAAAAAAGAAGGGAATCTGCAATGGAGTTTTGGTCTCTAGTTTTGATAGTGAAATAATATACTTGAAAATGTTCCAACATATATAACACTAGATTTTTGTATGCTTTCATTCTTACATACTTTGTTTGATAAGCACCTTCCACTTGTTTAATAACCAATTCAGAATCTCCAAAAACATAAATGTTTCTAGTCTTCATCTTTAACAAGACTTCTAAGCCCAAAACCAGAGATTCATAATCAACCATATTACTTGTGCAATCAAAGTTTAGTTTGTAAGAGTAAAAATTACTTTCATAACTTGGGCTTGTGATCCAAATTCCAGCTCCTACCCCTTCCATTCCTATTGATCCATCAAAGTACAATGACCACCATCTCTTTGTTTCTTTCCCATCTTCTTGTTGATTTTCTGGGTGCTGATTTTTTGAAAGCATCTTCTCCGATCCACTATCAACTAACTCATTGAAAAGGATGGCCGATCCAAGTTCAGTATCAAATGAATAAATAGGAAAATGTTGATTTTTGTCTTTTTTTCTTACCATATAGGCCATTCTAGTCTCCCAATATAATCTCCTTTGCTCACCAAAAATAGGAATGGTAGCATAGGTAAGGTCCATCTATATTATGCCTTTGATTTTTGTTGCCCACGATCTTGACAACGGCATCCCAAACTTTGGTAGAATGTCAGCCACAAAAATGTCCATGATAATTGTCTTTGCTGGCATTTGTGTTAAACCAACAACAACATCTTTAATTAAACCAGTGCATTGGACTCTTTTTGAATCAAAAGAGAATAAATCCTTATATGGTCTTGTTACCTGTAATCCTAACCTTTCCATGATTACCTTGGGCATAAGATTATGAGAGGCCCCTGAATCCAACATAGCATTATGTAAAGTCATATCATGAATACTAATGCTTACATAGAAAGAAGGAAATTCTTCATTCTGATCATCTTCAAGTCTTGGACCCAAGTATATAGTAGGATTATCTTCTTGTACATTTAAGATATCAACAACTCCTGGTTATGAATTAAGCATCTCCACAATCTTATTTTTGTATTTATCTACCTTGAGAATTTCACTAAAAGGGGCTAATATTTTGATTTTTGCAATTTCATTCTCAAAGTTAAAAATAGAAACAATTTTCTCAATTTCTTTAGTAGGAGATGGAGGTTGAATGTCCTTTTTACCAAGTGGAGAATCATTTTTACCCTCAGCAGCCTTTGGGGTGTCCTTCTTGGCTTCAACAGCCTTTGGGGCATCCTTCTTGGGCTGATTTTTGTTTGCAATAATTGGCACATTTCTATTCCTGAGATTGTATTGTTTTTGCATTTCAACGATAGCATGTTGATAACCCTTTAAATAATCTAAAGGCTCCTCTCCTTGTTTGGTCAAACTGGACTCATCATGTTCTTCCTTATTCAAGAAAATCCCTGGCATTTCTTCATCAAAACAATGGATGGATTGTTCAACAATCTCAGACTCATCTTCTTCATCAACCAAGTTCTGTTGAAAAGGAGGTCTCACTGGAGCATCAAGCTGTTGATTCCTATTCTCTCTTCCTGTTTGTTGGCGTTATTGAGGCTTCTAAAACCTGTAGGTATTTCTAAATGTAGCTCCTGCCTGCAAGCGAGGAGCAGAGTAATTTCCAAGAAGCCAACCTATCTATCAGCTTTGTCCATGGTCTTCAGTCATTGAATCAATCTTATCTTGGTAGCTGAAGAGGTAAGTTTCTCTTCCGTCTTTAATGAGCTTTTCCCATCATTGATTTTTTTGCAGCAGCAACCAGTATTTTACTGTCTACTTTATTGTATCATTGCATGATCAACAAAGTGTAGCAAGGATCTCTCTCTCTAAGGCAAAGAGAGAGAATCAGAATCAAAATGCTTCAGTATATCTCATTGTGCTAAAGCTCCGGAGGGTTTAACGCGAGCCTTGGAATTAAATTAAATCACAGTGGTTAAACCCTCTTTGAGAAGTTTTGAATGGTCTCTATCAGTTCCCTTCTAAGATTGATTGTACTCAGAGAAGAGCTTTTTGAACTGGATTCATGTTTATTTCCCCGCTCTTAGAAAACTATCTTCAAATTGCTATCCAATATGAATGCTTCTAGCCTGGAGGCTTTAAACCATTTTCGAACTTCCTCGATAAAATTTTATGCAAATAATCTTAGCCTTTTCCACATCCTCATCATCAACTTCTTCTTTTGTCACGAAATCATTTGAATTGTAGACTTGGTTCTTTCTGCTGTGATTTCTTCATCACCACCCCATGTTGGAATTCTTGCAGCATATTTGCTAGGAAGGTCATGCAAAATAGTAGGGAGTGCTAGTGGAGCATACCTGGTAGGTACGACCATGATTAATGGAGGAACAGTGATGATAGGTACCGAAGGGATAGAGGAAGCAAAACTGGTATGAGGAGGATTTCTTGGTGTTTGAAAACCACTAGGACTAGCAGAAGCAGAGGATGAGGTGCTGATATGAAAAGGACTACTTGGGCTCTGCAAACCAGTGACAAATGTACTCTGGGAAGGGGTAAAACAGCTTTAGATCTAAGTAAGACTTCAAAAGGATAACGTTCTTTCAATTTATCTAAGGCTTCCCTTTCTAACAATAATTCAGAAGTAACTACTTCCCAAAATTCCTCTTTATCTTCTTGTGATACTAA
>APFE030081389.1:37034-58614 GCA_000404065.3 Pinus taeda | reverse complement strand
TCTGCAATTAGTGTGAGTCTATCACCACTCATACCTTCCTCCTTTGCAAGTCTTAAACCTTAGTTCTTCATATCAAGCCTTGAAAATAAGAGAAAGACCTTAAAAATCTTTAAAACTCTGGTTCCGCACTTTCTCTTAGCATTACCTGCGGTCCCACACCATTTGGTCATGTCCCCTGCGCACCTAATTGCTCTGTCTCTATGTTATGGGTGCAGACCCCTATAAAAGTTAAAAAGGCACAAGTACATTCTTAAAAACTCACTTTGAGTCATTTCTGGAAGCTTCTAGAGGGAATCTTGAGGTGGCAAGTTCGCTCCTTGAGGATTCATACATCCCATACCTTAAGGAGCTAACCCCTTGATGTGAGGAGCTTATCCCTTTGAAGGAGGACTGTATCCCTTCAATGGTGGACCTGTAACCTCCATCCTTTGCACTATAAAATGAAGCATTGGGATGGTTACTTGGGAGGTTGAAAGCTAAATATTTTTGGAGGGTAAATGCTGCTGGAACTTAGTCTTCCTAATTGAGATTTTGAGAGGAGAGATTACATACCTTTTGATCTCATTTGGAAGAGAGTGAGGCTTGTCAAAATAGAGGAGATTCCTGTTGGAACCCTAGGAAGAGCTTGTATAGCATCAAGGCACCAAAGGTTGTAAAGTTCTTCTATTTCAAAATTAATACAATCAAGTTTATTTTTCTCAATAAGCTGTGTTTTATGGTTTATTTCATGGATTCCTTGATCACCATGATGAACATGATTTATTATATTATCTATGAAGGTGTTATTTGATGTTTGCTTATTTGTGATTTCAAGTTCTTAAAAGAAAACTCTTTCGGAGCTATTGGAGCGTGGCTGCCAAAAACTAACGTTGGACTTAAAGTAAGGCCTAAAACACCTCTTTAGTTTTTATTAATGAATCGCAATATGTTTGGAGAAATGTAGATTTGCTTGTCCTGCTTGTTGCTAGATATCTGTTGATACTAGGGAGATTCGCCTTGTCCGCAAGATCGATTTATCCGGCCAACAAATTGGCGACTCCGCTGGGGACTTTAATTTGGTTTTTGATTTTCCTTTGTCTTTGACTTGAGAAACTTGTTTTTGTTTCTGGTTTTTGCTTGATGTGTGTGGGATTGGGTAGTTTTTAGGTTTTGGATTGTTTTTTTTGTTTTTTTTAAATTTTTGAAGAGGACCGCACGTTCTATTTGTAATACAATGCGGACATCTCCACACTATTCTTTTACTGCACAGAGCGGTACCGCATTTGGTTACGCTGGAAGCCTGCGAACCCTGTCAAAAATTTTGAAAAACCTAAAATATTTTTGTCCATTTAAGTTTAGGATTAGTTTATTACTTTTAGTCTCTGCCCAGATCTATATGTTTCCTATCAAAAGTCTCTTGTGAGTAAGTTCCATTGGTGTTTTTGTTTTAGATGATTTTCTAGAAGTTTTGCATACCTGGATTGATTTTCGCTTGGTCTTTGTAGTGACTCAGAGATTAGAAGCCTAAGAAACTTTAGATCACCCTGGTCTCTTTTGTCTTCTTGATGAGTCTGACTGGTTTGTGAAATCTGTCCTTGGTGAGAAATAGATTTCGTTTCTCTGTGCAAATCTTTGAACGAACTTGGTTATAAGTTTTGAAATTCATTTTTATAAAAGAAAACACATTTGGATGTTTTTTGATTGATTTGTTTTTATGAATGAATTAATCCTTAGTTTACTAAATAACTAAGTAAAACGTCCTCAAAAATATTTGAAGCTTTTATATCGATTAGATTTTTAGAAGTTTCTAGATCTCAAGATTAGTTTTTCATAGTTTTCTAGAAATTGTAGAATCTCTTTTGAAAGGATTGTTTTCTGTAGTTTTGAGTGTTTGAAAAGAAAATGGATTCATTTTTGTGAGTTTTAATTAGTAGTCTCATTTTGAGTTTATTGAAAAAGACAAAAAAAAAAATATTTTCATTTATATGTTGAAGGAAAGATTTGTTTTTCAAGGAATTGCATTCTCAACTCTTTCTTTTAGCTAGATATTCATTGAAAGGAAAAACAATTTTTTTATCATTTTAGGTGCATTTTTTAGTGTTTTGGGAGTCGAGTCTTCACCATCAAAGTTTCATCTCCATGCCTATTGACTTAAGAAACAACCAATAAAAATAATGCTTAATTAAAATTGTTCTAGTAATCATTTTATTTCTAGGGCTCTTATCACCAATATAGCTTAGGCTACTATCTTGGAGTAGGGAGTAATTAACTCTCCAAAATAGTTAAAACAAACAAGTAGCTATATCTTGTGGTAGGAAATAAATCCAATTGTAATTGATATAATCTGGGAAGCTCCTCTTAAAGGATTTAATCACGAGATCATGTCCGAACCTTTGAGATAATCAAGTCTGTCTCATTGGGAAAGATAGCAAATTTGTGTGTATTAAAAACGGTAAACCTCGGATTAACCATTGTCGAGGAGCCTGGGGTCACTTGTTGGTAAACCTCAGATTGATCATGTCGAGGAACCTTCAAGGGGATTGAGCTTTGTTACTCTGCCCTTGCGTGTAGATCGGATCATAGACTGTTCCCCCAATTGTATTTGTTACTGTTGGTAACCTTAGTGATCATAATATTAAGATTCTTTCCTAAGGTGACGGTGAAGGACGAGTCTAACTGTACCTGGAGTAGACGTCAACTAGACTCACTTGGACTCTCTCGAGGGTTCTCTTCACTCGAGATGGTTATGTGAAGAAACTTATGCCAGTATGTTTCCTTAAGCAGGTTGTCGGGGTAACTGTTCCAACCACCATTTCTGTATTGAATTCTGCGATGTTGGATTTCATCACCAACTAGTGTTTTCAGTACGGAAAGTTACTGTTTATGTGTGGTTTGAACTCTTAGATTTTTTAGGCATGTGATTCAATTGTTTGGTTATTTAGAGACTTTAGGTGCTTTTATTGAAATTTTCTTTTTTTGCATGTGATTACTTTCATCATACACCCAGAGATTATTATCCTTGATTAATCATGTCGAGACAATCATCCATTTTTTCCCAATCATCGGAAACATTTTTATATGGTGGTCCTACAATTCCTTTGGGGTACCAGTCACTTTCTGGTACTTTTTTGGGAGCAACTCCTCGACCAGCTAAATATTAGTTATCACCTGGTAATAATGGAACTAAAATTTTGAATGCAGAGCAAATTTTTATGATGTTTGGTAGTATTCCAAATCCGCAACCTCAAGGTAGTCAGTTACCACCTAGGGGGCAACCTCAAGGTAGTCAGTTATCACCTGGGGGGCAACCCCAAGGTAGTCAGTTTCCACTTGGAGGGCCACCTCAAGGTTATCAACCTTCAAGACAGTACATACCCCAATGTCAACCCCATATTCCTCAGGATGCTTTTCAACCCCAGATTCAGTACATACCTCAGGGTTATCCACCTCAAGGTCAATACCCAACTCAAGGTTTCCAAACGCCTTCTGGTCAGTCATTTTTACAAGGAACTGTAAATGTACCTCCTAATTATCATCCCTACGCTTAACCAGGGTATGGTCCTCCTTATGTACAACCTTTTATGGGTCCCAGAATGAATATGGTGTGGGATCCATCTCAAACTCAACAGACTTTGCAATCTAATGTGCAGTTATCTAATCAAGCTGAACAACCTTTGGTTTCTGGTCCAACCCAGCAACCTGTCCAACCCATGGTTCAAACCTCTACACCTAATGTAGTTCATCAGCTTGGGCCTAGTTCACCTCGAACTCTGCCTCAAACTATTGTTGTAACTACTGCAGCTTATGTTCAATCTATCCCACCTACTTCTGGAGTATCAGTAGCTCCAGTTTCTACTATCCATGCATCAGTTTCAACTCCTCAATTCTCTATACCCCAATCAGGACCTACGGTTCAGACTTCAGTCCAGATGCTTGCAGGACAAGCTGGTCCAAGTACAATTGCCACAAGTCAACCGTACCAGGGACAGTATCAATCTGGTCCTACTATACAAAATCCAGTTTATCAGTATCAACCATACCCTGGCTATACATATCAACAACCTCAACAACCCTAGTTTGGTCTGGTTAATCCTTGTTTCCCAGGAGGTTATAACATTCCTAATGCAAGTCCGATTCCAGGATATCCTAGATATCCTCCTCTTGGATCTGGTCTCATTACACAAGATTTTTGTGAACCTAACTGTCAATTACCATTTATTGCAACTTTGGATTTACCAGATTTGTTGCACCTTACGAACGATCTGATTTATTATCTTCCGAATTGGCCGCCAATGCCTTATAATTTGCCTAGTGATATCCCGAAGTTTGAGGGTAAGTCAAGAGAGGATCCATCGAATCATGTGATGACTTATCACCTCTAGTGTGCATCTAATTCTATCATAGATGATTCAATTCGCTTATGTCTTTTTCAAAGAACTTTGATTGGTCTTGCTGCCAAATGGCACATTGAGTTACCATGAGGCTCTTTTTATAACTTTAGTCAGTTAGCTACTTCTTTCTTAACTCATTTTCAGTTGCCTATCAGATACGACAATGGCACGGAATTTTTAACTTCATTAAAACAATCTACATCCACATATATTTCTGACCATATTCATGAATGGCGACGTAGACGGTATTTGGTGAAATTTTTTATTCCGGATCAGATTTTAGCACAGTGGTTCGTTAAATCATTATTACCTAAAATCATTGAAGATGTAGATAAGGCAAGAGCTGTTACTGAAGAGCAAGTAATTTCTCAAGCTCAGTACCTTGACCTCATTTATACACAGTCAGGTACTTTACACGAAAAAATCCTTGATCTTCTGAAAACTACAACTCCTTCAAGATCTCATGATGTTGATGGTGTGATTGGTTCAGTTAGTTCTAAGAGCAAGAAGAAATCTTCAAAGAATTCTTGTACTACAACAAATTTACCTGTTTCCCTGAAAGGAGATTCTTCCGTTGAAGTTTCTGCCGATGTCCATGGCGTAGATTCATCTGTGGCCAAATCTGGTAGTAAAGAGAAGGAGAAAAATAAAAACAATCAAAATTCAAAAGAGAAAACAAATAAAAATGAATCTGTTGACGAAAAACGAAAACCTTGCTATCCTTGTTTCATCTGCGATGAGGATCATTTTACTAAAGAATGCCCATATCGAGTAGAGTTTTCGAAATTTGTTAAAGATTCTCAAACAACTACTATCTTGAAGGATCCTTCGCCTACTCAAGATAGTAAAGTCGTTGCTTCTTGCTCCAATACCTCATAAGAACCCATCATGATGATGTCTCATGTCAGGATTGCAACGCAATCACAAGATTATGGTAGTAACAATCATGTTGATGGTAAAAAAGTAGAATCTTCTGATTTAAACCCATCAACTTCAACTCCTCCTATTTCTCATCCACTACAGATCGAGAAATCCAACGCAGACTTAGTAACCAAACCGCCTACTAGAGGTATATTTCAGGAATCAGCTGCACGAACTACTCAATATTATAACATTGTTGAAGACCTGGCCATTGCCCCTTCAGCAATGTCGGTTTTGGAAGTGCTGCAATCATGCCCAGCACAACATAAATTACTATTGTTTGCTATAGGAGCTGTTGACATTCAGGATTCAAAACTTATAATCTTCGATTTAGAGAATAGTACACCTCACCTCCCTCATCAAATGGCTTTCCAGATTCCAGTGTTAGTCAAAAATAGACCTTGCTTTCGAATTGTGATTGGTGAGGAAGTTTCTACGTGTATTATTTCTATCCAATGTTGGAGATCGCTTGGCTCTCCTACACTCAATCAATCTGCGACGATTCTAAAGGCTTTTGATGGCCAAGGGCTCCATCCTTTTGGTATTTTGGAAGATTTGCCTATAGGGGTAGAAGGAAAAACTGTAAATCTAGATGTGGAAGTGGTTGATGCCCCTATAGATTACAATCTTCTCTTGGGTCACAGTTGGTCTTACGCTATGACTACTATTGTTTCATCGGTCTTTCAACTTGTTAAGTTTCCTCATAAAGGAAATATTGTTACAATAGACCGGCTGAGTTATTTCTCATCCAACCCAACCTCTACTGATAGTGTTCAACATGTCGGTAAAACGACCATCCCTTACCAAGATGTTGGAGTAGGTTTGATTAAATATTCTGGTTTACTGGGAACTTTTTCCTTCCCTCCTCCTAACTTATCGCCTTCTATTGCAAATATTAATAAGATTTCATCGAAAGCTATTGCTTTTGATGATCCTCGAATCGTACTTTCCGATTCTGAGGTGGATTCATTTCATGGCGTGATGCCTATGATTCTCTTTGAAATTGCATATCAGGTTGTACAGTCGTTTTCTGATTCCTGACCAATCACGAGGATAGTTCTTTTCCTGTGTCAACCTCATTAAAAAATGAAACTGGATGCTACGAGGATAGTTTTTTCCCATCTCAACCTCATTAAAAAATGAAACTAGATATTGCAAGGATAGTTTGTTCCCGTCTCAACCTTGTTAAAAAATGAAACTGGATGCTGCGAGGATAGTTTGTTCCCATCTCAACCTCGTTAAAAAATGAAACTGGATGTTACGAGCATAGTTCCTGGTCTTGTGTCAAGTTCATTAAAAAATGAAACAAGGAGTCATGAGCATAGTTCCTTGTCTTGTGTCAGGCTCGTTAAAAAATGAATCAAGGATTTTAGAGCATAGTTCCTTATCTTGTGTCAAGCTCATTAAAAAATGAAACCAGGAGTCATGAGCATAGTTCCTTTTCTTGTGTCAAGCTCGTTTAAAAAAAAATGAAACAACGGTTTTGAGGATAGTTCTTTTCCCGTGTCAACCTCATTAAAAAATGAAACAACTCCCTTTTCGAGTCGAGTCTTTTTAAGAACTTGAAAGTAAACCTTCATTTCATCCACCTAGTTGAATGCAATGAAGCTTGGGGGGCATGTACCTCGATTTGTGTCATTAAGCTGGGGGCATGCGAACTTATAACAAGCATAGTTTTTCGTTTCGAGCTTCTGTAAACATGAAACTGAATCCAAGCAGAGTTTTTCCTTTCAATCTTGTATAAACATGAAACGGAATTCAAGCGGAGTTCTCTATGTTTCAAGCTTGTGTAAAAATGAACCCATACCTATTTTACATCTCGTGATTGCCATCTTTATCTGCTAAATTCTGTTAGATGAGCCTTGGTTGTTTTCATTCCATTGCCACCATCTCTTTCGCTGATCATATGCTTTCACTTGCTTGTTTTTTCTTTCCTGAGGGACCGCAGTTATGAGTGGTTTTGTTAGCCAGCCTCTTGACCATTATGTGTTTTGAGTAGTTCCACCATTCCTGGAACCAGTTGCTACCCTTTATATCACTCGTTCCTCTAGGAGGAGTCCTCTTTTAAGCTCTTTTCTGACTCGTAAAATATGAAAAGATTGTCGAGTTTTTTCTTTTTAAACTCGTTAAAACGGAATTAAAAGGATGGTCCACTTACATCTCTTTTTTGACCATATAAACATGAAAATATTGCTGGACTTTTGTCGCTTCAAGTTCGATATTGGTTATAAAACGACGTGTTTTCAATCACTTTTTTACTTTTTCAGATTGAAGGCACTAATTATGAAAAGTACTCCTTGATTGTAATGGTCAAGCGGTTCTCTCAAGTATTATTTTATACTTTTTTGGGCTTGGGGGACATAAATTTATGAAAAAGGACAACCATGGAGTTTTCTTAAGTTTTTCTTCTGACTCCCTAAAATTGAAAAACACCGAGCTTTTCCTATACTGGACTCGTTAAAATTTAACAGTAAAGGACCTGTTCAATTTTAAACAGGAACAAACCACTCCATCTTAGGGTTCAAATTTTAAACTAAGTTGGACTCATCTGAAGGATGAGCTTATAATCAAGCAAATGTTATCCTCCTCAAGCTTGTCAAAAAATAAAGAGGTCTTGCCAGAAATGGTGGGGGAAAAGAGAGATAAATGAACTTGTTTGTTATACTTTGTGTTTAGAAAAGCAGTTAACCACTCTTAAACATGAAACTTTTTGTTCACTTGGGTTGGGAAATCCCTTGCCTAACAGTTAATCAAACCATATTGAAAGTCTTCAGCCAGTTTTTGGGTATTAGCTTTGGGTCAATTGTCACCAAACCATCTGCAATTTCATTATGTGTTCAAGAGGTCAGTTCAAATAAACCATTCATTTGCAAAATATCTGTCATCCATCTTGACCATCCCTGACTTAGTCCTTGCCAAATACATTTCTTCGAAACTTGATCTATGATTACGTGTTGTGGGCTTGCCTACGACGAATTGCTTTCTATCGACTCCAACTCATTATCTAGAAAGATAATCTAGAAAACGTCAATACCTTGGAATCTGCATGTCTCAATGGCAAGTTTCTCACCTTTGATGATAGATTACATCATTGACGTTCGATCAAAGGATTTTGTGACGTGTACGAAATCGACTCATTTATTCACATTTCATGGATTGTACTGAGTACTTTGAGGGCCATTGACATTATTGGTGGTTTCTCTCACACTTGTTAACAGCTCACATCATTGAACGATAATCAAGTGGTTTCTACCATGTTCAACTTCGACACATTCATTCACATGGATAGAATCGTACTAGTTTGGGAAGCAGAAATCAAGACCTTGGATCTAGTTTCCACCATCCAGGCTGCAAGGAATTTTGTTATTCATTATACAATGAACTATCCATAAACAGATGGTTGTGCCCATACTGTGTCTACATATGTCTATACTTGTGATGTATTACAAAATCATTCCTGTATCATAGCAGTTTAGATAGTTTTCTAGTCAGTTTTGATATGAGTATGGGAATCCCTACCTCAACGATGATATGTTCACATATATATATATCTTGCCATTGAATGTTTTTATAGGTTCCGACCAGGGTGTCCACAGGAAGATCCTTGAAATGATAAAGTACTTCACTCTTCTTAGATGACAAAACTATCCTCATCTATTATAGACTTCGCACTTTAGGGGGTAATATGTTGCATGAAAATTGTAACCTTGACATTCTGCAATTAGTGTGAGTCTATCATCACTCATACCTTCCTGCTTTGCAAGTCTTAAACCTCAGTCCTTCATATCAAGCCTTGAAAATAAGAGAAAGACTTTAAAAATCTCTAAAACTCTGGTTCCACACTTTCTCTTAGCATTACCTGTGGTCCCGCACCTATTGGTCATGTCCCCTGTTCACCTGACCGCTCTGTCTCTATGTTATGGGTTCGGACCCCTGTAAAAGTTAAAAAGGCGCAAATACATTCTTAAAAACTCACTTTGAGTCATTTCTGGAAGCTTCTAGAGGGAATCTTGAGGTGGCAAGTTCACTCCTTGAGGATTCATGCATCCCATACCTTAAGGAGCTAATCCCTTGATGTGAGGAGCTTATCCCTTTGAAGGAGGACTCTATCCCTTCAATGGTGGACCTGTAACCTCCTTCCTTTGCACTATAAAATGAAGCATTGGGCTGGTTACTTGGGAGGTTGAAAGCTGAATATTTTTGGAGGGTAAATGCTGCTGGAACTTAGTCTTCCTAATTGAGATTTTGAGAGGAGAGATTACATACCTTTTGATCTCATTTGGAAGAGAGTGAGGCTTGTCAAAATAGAGGAGATTCCTGTTGGGACCCTAGGAAGAGCTTGTATAGCATCAAGGCACCAAAGGTTGTAAAGTTCTTCTATTTCAAAGTTAATACAATCAAGTTTATTTTTCTCAATCTGTTTTTTATGGTTTATTTCATGGATTCCTTGATCACCATGATGAACATGATTTATTATATTAGCTATGCAGGTGTTATTTGATGTGTGCTTGTTTGTGATTGTAGGTTCTTAAAAGGAAACTCTTTCGGAGCTGTTGGAGCATGGCTGCCACAAACTAGCGTTGGACTTAAGGTAAGGTCTAAAACACCTCTTTAGTTTTTATTAATGAATCGCAATATGTTTAGAGAAAGGTAGATTTTCTTGTCGTGCTTGTTGCTAGATATCAGTTGATACTAGGGAGATCGACCTTGTCCACAAGATCGATTTATCCAACCAATAAGCATCTCTACAATCTTACTTCTGTATTTATCTACCTTGAGAATTTCACTAAAAGGGACTGATACTTTGATTTTTGCAATTTCATTATCAAGGTTAAAAACATAAACAGTTTTCTCAATTTCTTTAGTAGGAGATGGAGGTTGAATGTCATTTTAACCAAGTGGAGAATCATTTTTACCTTCAGCAACCTTTGGGTTGTCCCTCTTGGCTTCAACAGCCTTTGAAACATTCTTCATGGGTTGTGTTTTGTTTGCAATAATTGGCACATTTCTATTCCTGAGATTGTATTGTTTTTGCATTTCAAAGATAGCATGTTGATAATCCTTTAAATAATTTGAAGGCTCCTCTCCTTGTTTGGTCAAACTGGACTCATCATGTTCTTCCTTAGTCAAGAAAATCCCTGACATTTCTTCATCAAGACAATGGATGGATTCTTCAGGAATCTCAGGCTCATCTTCTTCATCAACTAAGTTCTACTGAAAAGGAGGTCTCACTAGAGGATCAAGCTGTTTATTCCTATTTTCTCTTGGCCTTTGTTGGTTTTGAAGTCCCCTAAACTGAGGATTTCTAAATTGAGGCTCCTGCTGCACAGGAGGAGCAAAGGTATTTCCAAGAGCCAACCTATCTGTCAACTTCTCCATGGTCTTCATCATTGAATCAATCTTATCTTCTGGAGCTAAAGAGGGGTTTCTCTTCTTTCAATTTAGCTTTTTCCATCTTTGATTTTTTAGCAGAAACCATGTTTACTTCTACTTTTATTGCATCATTTTACATATCAGCAAGTGTAGCAGAGTCTCTCTCTAAGCAACAAAGAGAAATCATAATCAAATGCTTCATCATATCTCATTTGTGCTAAAGCTTCTGAAGGTTCTAAGTGACCTAGCATTACATTAAACACTTTATTAAACCTCTTTGGGAAGTTTTGAATGGTCTCATCAAGTGCCCTTCTAAGATTATTGTACTCAAAAAGAGCTTGAACAGGATTAGTTCTATTTCCCCACTTCCTTAGAAAGCTATCTTCAAATTCTACCCAATTATGAATGCTTCCAGCCGGGAGGGATTTAAACCATTTTCTAACTTCCCTGATAAAAGTTTGTGCAAATAATCTTAGCTTCACATCCTCATCATCAACTTCCTCTTTGTCAACAAAATCATTGAATTTCTACATGTTCTTCTGCTGTGATTTCTTCATCACCACCCCATGTTGGAATTCTTGCAGCATATTTGCTAGGAAGGTCATGCAAAATAGCAGGGAGTTCTAGTGGAGCATACCTAGTAGGTACGGCCATTATTAATGGAGAAATAGTGATGGTAGGTACCGAAGGGACAGAGGAAGCAAAACTAGTATGAGGAGGATTTCTTGGTGTTTGAAAACCACTAGGACTAGCAAAAGCAGAGGATGAGGTGCTGATATGAAAAAGAATACTTGGGCACTGCAAACCAGTGATAAATGTACTCCAATTGGGAAGGGGTAAACCAGCTTTAGATTAAAGCAAGACTTCAAAAGGATCAAGTTCTTTTAGTTTATCTAAGTCTTCCCTTTCTAACAATAATTCAAAAGTAATTATTTCCTAGAATTCCTCTTTATCATTTTGTGATACTAAGGATGAAGTATCAATTCCTCTTTTTTGCAAATTTTAAATAATTCCAATGAGTTCTTCTTCATTTTCTGAGCTAAACAACACCTCATGAATTTTTTCATCAACTATTTTGTCCTCGGGACTTCCTGAAAATTTAGAGAGCAAAGATTTTGAATAAGATGGAGTACCTAGTGTTTCAGTAAATCTCTGACTACTCCTTGAAAGAGTGTTGGGATTGTCCACAAGAGTAGGTGGATTTGGGTTAGGATTGCTCCGTGTATATCTCCCTCTCGAAACCACCTTTAGAACTTTTGAAAATGTATGGAGTCACCAAGGTAGATTACAGCCTCGAAAAGTTTTCTAATCTCTTGCTACCTTCAGAAGTTCAGCTTCTTGATTTCGGAAATGAATAATCTTCAGTCTCCCAGTAGACGCACCAAAATTTTATCACAAAATCAACCCCTGATAGGCTGCTAATCAGGAAGACTCTGAGTAACTATTTCAAACCAACTTTTGGCTGAGGCTTAGCCTCCTCAACCTGAGAGGGCTCTCTCACTAGATTAAAGATTTTGATAATGAATTAGATGGCTAACTCTATGAAACAAATGAAGAAGTGTAAATGGTTGAAACATAATTAGAAAATATCCATTGGGCTTATGGAGTCAAAAATGTTTCAGTATGACAATAATGTTAGCTTTACATAGAAGTCAAGGCATCTAGAATTCAACACATGGAGAGTACATCATAAGCATAAAGGAAAACATAGTTTACAAATGTATGAAGGAAGTTAGAGCACAGTCAGTGATTTCTAAGTAATCATACATTCATACCACTGTAAATAATGAAAATAGGACAACCACAAGACATTTTGAACATTGAATGCCTTCTGATTCCTGAGAAGGAAAGCCAAACACTGTATTACTTAAAATAGAGTCTTACACAAAAGCACAATATGAGAGTTTCTCTGAAAATTTCCAACCATTGATACATTAGATTTTCTCCCATATATAGGGTTCATTACATGACTTAGATTTCTTCCTCCAACATGAGGGGAATTTGAATTCCTCCTAATTTGACACCTATTGACACTTAAAACCAACTATTTAATATAATTGACTGTTAACTCGCAGTTCTAAAGACCTAAAACAATTAGGAGTGTAACTCCTCATTATGTTGGTATTAGCATTGATTACAATACAAACTCATTGTCTAACAAGTGGCCTTCTTCAGTTCGGCTTTGGTGGTGGCTTTAAACTCCCTGTTGATCCTTGATGCCTTATCCTTTGATTGTTCATGGATATTAGGAAGATGTTCCTGTTTTTCTGCTTTTGGTCTCCAAAAGGATCATCGAAATTTATTATCCCTGTTGTTCCTCTTAATTACATGAAATGCATTGCATTAGCTTCTTTTCCATATGCTGTAGACCTTGCTCCTATACACGTGGTAAGACAAAAAACTCCTTTAATGCTACCTAAAGCATCATGAACAATTCTAGCTACGAAATAATGAACATCTTGATAACATAAAGCTTGGAGTTCATGAATGTCTTTCTTGTCCTTGTTTTTCCCTTGATGTTTATACCCTATAAGTAATACTTTTTAGATTCCCATATTCAAAAAGATTTCCTTTTTCCTCTCAAAATTGACCCACAAAATCATTATATGCAGCTACAGCAGTGTCGTATTGAGCTACGAAACTGTTGTGCATTAGGCATCACCTACAGTAGTTTCGTAGCGCGCTACGAAACCACTGTGTGATTTCAAAAACATAGTTTTATGCCAAAATTTAACTTCCTTGAGTTTTCTTTCCTTTGAACTGACTCCTCCATATGCCATGAAGTTGTTCAAAACTGAATAGCCTGATACCATTCTTCAGAGTAAACTTCAAAAGGTGATCCACACCAAAATTTTAAGATTTAGCCTTACTTGCAATGTAGTTTTTCTTAGCTAAGGATGTCCTTCAGGCTGGTTCAGCTGTATCTTCAGATCTTTGATTTGCCTCTTCATAATTCAGATTCCAACTCTTAATTTTGCATTTACCTTTCTGATGTATCTTGCTTCTTTTATTGCAGGGATCATCCAGGTGAAATATTGAGCATGACAGCTAACCACTTCAGGTATTGAAATTGTTTTATCTTCCCACAGAGCCTCCATTTTGTTAAAATAAGATTCCTTGATTGCATGTTTCCTTGAGGTTTTTCTAAGTTTGGCAATTTCAAGATTTTCCAGCTTCAGTTTCTTTTTCAACTCTTCAAAACTGCATTCCTCTTGTTGAGAGATAACTGCCTTACCTCTGTCATTTTTGTGCAGTTGTGATGATGTTTTTGATGAAACCACAGGTCCTTCATGTAATTTTGCTACCTCCCCTGTCTCAATTGCTTCTGGTTGTGCTTCTTGTATCTCTTTTTGAATGCCTTGTCACGGGTCTTCTTGGCTTAAAAACAAATTCAGAAGCTTAATCATCAAATTTGAGCTTTTTAGAGGTTTTGGCTTTTTTGGTTTTTCCTTTACTTGCTTCCATTAAGTCTGCTTGAACCAGAGGATATTCTTCAATGTCAATAGCTTGAAGCAAATCATTCAAACTTCCTTTTCAAGCTAGGCTCCCCTCAGTAATCATTGTCTTACCTTTCTCTCTAGCTAGTTGGCTCCTGGTTACTCTTCTTTGGACCATTTCACCTGTGGATTTCTCTTGTACACCTTCTTTGATATGAACCTTCTTTTTCCGTGACTGTTGAGGTGTCTTGAATTACTAGTGATCTCATATGCTCCTTCACCTGTTTTCTGGCTTTCAATTTCACGAATCTTCTTGATCTTGTTTCCTCCCGATGACTGAGTGCTGGTGAAGAAATCCTCATAGCTTGAGGGTTGAGACCAGTTTCATTTCTGAAGCCAAACATAAATGAGAAAATGGACCACTCGCTATCTATTTTCTAGAGCTCGTGTAAAACAATCAATTTGACTAAACCATGATGAAACAACAAGGTCTCATAGGCTTCTTTCTTCAATTGAACCTTGTCACACATTTTGCCTAGGCTACGAAACAGATAGAAAGGCAAATCCAGAGATATCTTTCTATTGAAATGAAGCAGAAGTTTGAAGTGACAAGAATACACCTTATGATACCTCCCCTAATAGGTAAAGTATCTCTGTATGCAGGTAAGACAATTAGGATATGGATCCTTGATAATGTAGGTTTTAACCCCGTACAGAAATTACCTGCATACGAATTCTAAATCACAGGAAAAATAAAAATGCGAGAGCATAACACATAAAACACGTATACACAGAGATTTTCCATTGGATCCCAAAACCGGGACTACCAGCTTGTTTTTCATTATATTCCTTTCAATGTTACAATACATATTTATACATGCCGAAGCATCCAATACCATGGACTGAAAAACCATCGCATCCAAAACCATGGACTAAAAACCATCGCGTCCAAAAAACATGTGCGAAAATCATGCACAAAACCATAGGTGGGTCCGCCCAACCTAACATAGGGTCCAAAACCAGAATTTTCCGGGGTGCTGCCCTGGACCCCATAAAGTGGGGTTACGGGTACCCCTCAAACCCCCTGTTAACTATGTGGATAGAATATAACACAACCCAACAATCTCCCACTTGTTGTTTTCTTTCCACAGGGGGCCATAGGAGAGCTTAGTCATTTTTCCAGCCCTGAAACACCCATTGTTTCTCTACACCAAGAGAACTTCTCAGGGCTAACAAATTTTGTCAATGCATCTGCAGTATTGTTCAAAGTGTCAACCTTTACTAGCAACACCTTTTTGTCTTCTATCATATCCCTCACAAAGTGATACTGAACATCAATGTGCTTTGTCTTTGAATGATAAGCACGGTTCTTTGCCAAGAAAATTGCGCTTTGGCTGTCACAGTATATCCTTATAGCTCCTTGTACTAACCCCATACTTGAACACAATCTCTGCATCCAAACTGCTTCCTTGCTTGCATGAGTGGCTGTCATGTATTCTGCCTCTGTAGTTGATAATGCCACTACAGATTGTTTCTCACTCATCCATCTGACTGCACCTCCAAATAGGTTAAACACATACCCACTTGTAGATATTCTCTGATCCAGATCTCCAGCCCAGTCTTCAACAAAGCCATGAATATCCAACACTCTATCCAATCTTGGTCTTCCTTGGTAGCACAAACCATAATCACTAGTGCCACGCAAATACCTGAAAACCCGCTTCATTGCTGTCCAGTGCTTCCCTGGTTTTGACATAAACCTGCTCAATACTCCCACTGCATGTGCAATGTCTGGTCTAGTACAGACCATGGCATACATCAAGCTACCGACTGCACTTGCATATGGAACACGGGACATGTCCTCTTCCTCTTCTTGTGTCTTGGGACATGTTCAGCAGATAACCTCAAACCTACAGGAATAGGAACCTTCACCGGTTTACTATCCTGCATATTAAACCTCTGCAATATTGTCTCGACATACTTCCTCTGGTTTAACCAGAGCTTCCTCTTTGCCCGATCTCTTTTAATTTCCATGCCCAAATATAGTTTGCAACGCTAAGATCTTTCATGTCGAATTTGGAGGACAATTGGGTCTTCAAATCCTGGATAATTTCTTTGTCATTTCCAACCAACAACATATCATCCACATATAAGACCAGATAAATAACACGGCCACCAATTAATTTAAAATACACACAACGATCTGCTTTGCTTCTGGTGAAGCCAAGTCCCCGTATAAATGTATCAAATTTCTGATACCACATCCTTGGTGATTGTTTTAACCCATACAGAGGCTTCTTTAACTTCCATACCAGTTCTTTCTTACCCTTCACCACAAAGCCTTCAGGTTGCTTCATGTAGATTTCCTCTTCCAAATCCCCATGAAGAAATGCTATCTTCACATCCACCTATTCTACCTCAAAATCAAAAGCAGCAGCAACAGATAAAAGTAATCTAATAGAAGTTACCTTGGCAACAGGAGAAAAAATATCACCAAAATCAATTCCCAGCACCTGGGAATACCTTTTGCTACCAACCGAGCTTGTATTTCTCCACCTTCCCTTCTGCATTTGTCTTCTTCTTAAACACCCATTTGCTGTGGGTTTCCTTCCAACCGAAAATCCACCAGATCCCAAGCCTCATTTTTGTGCAAAGATGCCATTTCATCAACCATGGCCTCTTTCCAGAGTTTTCCATCCTCTGAATCCACTGCTTCCTTCACAGTTCTGGGATCATCATCAGTAACAGACAAAGCAAAGTTTGAACAGAAAGCAGATGGACTATACCTTTCTGGCTGCCTTCTTTCTCGAGCTGATCTTCTCACAGCCGGAGTTTGTGGCTCTTCATCTTCTGATTCCTCCTCTGCTACAAAGTCTGATTCTTCCTCCTTTAGTTCAAACTCTATCTTCACAGGTTCCTTTGGTTGACTTCATGTTTAATAACATCTTTCACCTCTCTGAACACCACATCTCGACTATACACAACCTTCCTTGTTACTGGGTTCCAAAGCTTATAACCCTTTAAACCATCCTTATACCCAATAAAGATGCACTTTTCAGATTTACTATCCAACTTGGTTCATTTCTCCTTTGGAACATGTACATATGCATCACATCCAAATACCCTAGATGTGAAAGAGAGGGTTTCTTACCAGTCCATACTTCTTGTGGAGTCTTATCATCCAACGCTGATGAAGGTGACCTGTTGACCAGGTAACCTGCAGTATCCACCACCTCTGCCCAGAATTCCTATCCTAACTCGGCGCCACTGAGCATGCTTCTTGCCCTTTCCATCAACGTCTTGTTCATTCTTTCTGCGACTCCATTTTTTTGAGTTGTATATGGAGTAGTACTCTGCTGTGCTATACCACACTTCTTACAAAATTCTTCAAATTCCTTGCTGCAAAATTCTCCACCATTATCTATCCTCAGCACCTTTATCTTCTTCTCTTTCTAATTTTCCACCAAAGCCTTAAATTCTTTAAACCTATGAAAGACTTCAGATTTCTTCTTAAGGAAATATATCCATGTATTCCTTGAGAAGTCATCTATAAATGACATAGTACATAGACTTACCCAGTGATGGAACTTTCACAGGTCCAAACACATCACTGTGCACAAGCTCTGATATCTGTTTCGTCCTCTTACCACCAGAGGGGAAACTCACCCGATTCTGCTTCCCATATACACAATTTTCACAGAAATCAAAATCTAGAGAGCTATTACTTATACCTTCTACCATACCTTTACCATGAAGTATTCGAAGGCCCTTCTCTCCAATATGTCTAAGCCTTTGATGCCACAGCATGGTCTTCTCTCCAGAGACCACTAGATTTTCTACTCCATTTTCAAGAACCATAGAACTATTGCACCCATCAACAACAGTGCTACCTTGCAGCTTGTATAGAGTTCCAAACCGAACTCCCTGCATCAATACCAGTGCTCCTCGAACCATCTTGTAGGTATCCTTATCGAACACTGTCTTTACACCTGCATCATCCAACTTGCTTACAGAAATCAGATTTCTGGACAGTGCAGGAATATGCAGAACACCCGGAAGGGTTCTAACCCTTCCACCTTGCAACTTCAAATTTACTTTTCCACGACCAATGATTCTAGCCTTCCTATCATCTCCTAAGAAGACATCACCACTATCGTATTTCTCATACTCGCGGAACCACTCTCTATGGGGAGTGAAATGAAAGGATGCACCTGAGTCAATCAACCATGCCTCATGATCTACATGTGTACTTGAAGAAGCCAAGTACACATCCCCACCTTCATCTGAGGTGGTTTTCGCATCTGCAGAAGGAGCATCATCAGATCCTTTCCTTTATCACGAGCTTTAGATTTACAGTCCCTTTTGTAGTGCCCTTCCTTTTCGCATTTCCAGCAAACCACCTTTACAAGTTTTCTTGGAGATTTAGATCTCCCTCTAGATTTAGATCTCCCACTCAATGACTTATTTTTGTTTCTATTCTGGGACCGTCCTCGAATAGGCAAGGCATCACCATTCTGGCTCTTCATATTTTTCCATCTCATCTCTTCCGTTAGCAAGGATGAGACTATTTCATCAAACTGCAAGGCAGTTGCATTGATACCTATTGCAATAACCAGACTATCCCACAAATCTGGTAGAGAACACAACAAACTGATGCATTTATCTTCATCTGAAATTTTAATATCAACAGATAATAACTGACCTACCACAGTATTAAATGTGTTCAGATGCTCTGTCATCGAGTCTCCATCTTTCATCCTCAGGTTATACAATTTTTTCCATAGGAACAGTTTATTCACCAAAGACTTAGATTGGTACAAAGTCCCTAACTTGTCCCACAAATCCTTCGCTGTAGCTTCCCCTGATACATTCAAAAATACTGAATCTGAGACACACAATCATATTGTGCTCTTTGCCTTCCGATCCAACTTCTTCCATTCTTCATCGATCACTCCCATTGTTTTAGTACTAGGATCTACCGCGATCCACTGATCTTTATCCACCAACAGATCCTCCATCTTGAGTTTCCACAACTCAAAACTCTGACCATTGAACTTCTCAATCTCTATCTTTCGTTGCTCGCCATCTTCTTTCACCACCAGAATCGATCTCGTAGATCTCCCACTGAACAGGGTCTACCACAAGCCCGAGCGAAACCCCTCAGCAACAAAGGCATCCCCTTGAAGCCAAAAAAGCTCTGATACCAAATGTAGGTTTTAAGCCCGTACAGAAATTACCTGCATACGAATTCTAAATCACATGAAAAATAAAAATGCATGAGCATAACACATATACACAGAGATTTCCCACTAGATCCCAAAACTGGGACTACCAGCTTGATTTTTCATTATGTTCCTTTCAATGTTACAATTCATATTTATACATGCCGAAGCATCCAATACCATGGACCGAAAAACCATCATGTCCAAAACCATGGACCGAAAACGATCACGTCCAAAAAACATGTGCGAAAATCATGCACAAAACCATAGGTGGGTCCGCCCAACCTAACATAGGGTCCAAAACCAAAATTTTCTGGGGCGCTGCCCCGGACCCCATAAAGTGGGGTTACGCGTACCCCTCAAACCCCCTGTTAACTATGTGGAAAGAATATAACAAAACCCAACAATATAATAGGTGAGATCATTCCTCACTCTTCTAAATATCATAGGTATATCCTTACAGCTACAAATTATTTTACTAAATGGGTAGAAGTCGTTCCTCTCAAGACAGCTAATGCTGAACACATCACTGATTTCATAGATCAATTCATAATTACCAGGTTTGATCTACCCTCCACTTTAATGTTTGATAATGCATTATATTTTTCTGGAAATGCTATGACTAAATTTGCACTTAAAAGAGGTTTTAAGCTTAAACATTTTTCCAATTATTACCCACAAGGGAATGGGTTGGCATAATCAACGAATAAAAACTTAATCAAAATCATTAAGCGAACCATTGATTAGAATCATAAAAATTGGCACAAATCTTTGATGTATGCTCTATGGGGAGACCAAATAACCCAAAAGGCTTCTGTTGGCACTTCTCCCTTTAATTCATTTTATGGGAAAGAAGTAGTTCTCCCAACTCATCTAGCAATTCCTTCTTTGGCCTTAGTTCAATTTATTGATGAAACACCAACTTCATCTTTACAACTAAGACAACTACAGATCCTTAAGCTAGAAGAGCAACAAGAACAGGCTAAAATCACACACGATTATCATCAAGCATTGATAAAGTCTTCCTTTGATTCAAGCATGGTATCTAAGAAATATTTTCAAATTGGATATTTAGTTTTGAAATGGGATAAGGCTCACGAAGAAAAAGGAAAAAATTATAAATTCCAATCAATGTGGCTTGGCCCATTCCAAATTGTTGAAATTATAGGTCCATCCACTTTCATGTTGCAATATTTAGCAGGGAAAAAATAATATTTACCTGTTAATGGGCAGATCCTTAAAAAATACTTTCCATAGATGATGACCTCTTCTATTTTTGTAAATTATTGTTTATAGCTTTATTTTGATAATAAAACAGGTTGTAAATGGTTATCTTTGGGAATTCACGAAAATATTAGTGTTTCTTTTAGATTTTGTTTTTCACTTGTATAAATAAAGCTGATTTGGAAAATCGATCATTATTATTGAAAGATATAGTCAAATGTTATAGGCTTGAAAATGTTACTAGTTTTAGCCTTACGAATTTTGATAAAAATAAAACTTTAGTGGGAATTTGTTTTATATCATTCAATGAAAAGAATCAATAACAAAACAAAGGTTCTTTGTAGAAAAGTTATTTACAAAAAAACTCTTTAATTTTCATCCAGAGCTATTCTTAAGGAACCAATGACTTCCTCCCCACCTAGGGAATTACGGGTTTTAAGTAGTAATCCAATGATACACTATAAACTTAAAGAATAAGAGGTATCATCACGAACCAACTTATCATAATCATAGATGTTATAACTTGCTGACATTACCAAAATTGCCTACCAAAATAGGGCAATGACTCAAGATTGTTGCAATCAAAAGACAAGGGGCCTCATCATGATCCAGCTTGTTGAGAAAAGTTATAAATCAAGTGAATGGCACTGTCATAATTTGGCTACCAAACCAAGACATTTTTCTTTAATAATTAAAATAAAATAAAAAGCAATAGGTGTGAATATGGATTTATCTTTGAGAATTGTACATTTCTCCAAGTAGGATACAGGATCATTGTTGGGTAACAGGTAACCCTATCGAGGCTATGAACGCCTGCTAACAGCAGAGGCTTGTTGGCATTATGATACATATGTTGTACTTGATGGCAACCCACTCATCTCAGATGATAAATTATTGTGTAGCAAAGTTCACGCACTTTCATGAAGATAAAAGTTTATTTCATGTAGAGAAAAGTTCACGCACTTTTATGTGGGGAAAAGTTTATTTCATGTGGAGAAAAGTTCACGCACTTTTATGCGGAGAAAATTTTATT
>APFE030081385.1:0-69933 GCA_000404065.3 Pinus taeda | reverse complement strand
CACGATATGTAGTGATCCGACGGTTCATTCTCTCCTCGGTATTACCGACACTTGATCCGTGGCTTAACACCTGATTGGTCCATGAATTCTATTAAAGCGCATGGAGGGTCATTTGTAGGTTAACCGTGCATGAGAGAAGCTTATGTAAATTTTCATTCTTTTATTAATAAATTGCCTGTAGTAGCCACGTTGGGGCAGGCCGTGGACTGTTTCCCTCTCTGAGGGTTTTAACCACGTCAAAATACTGGTGTATTGATCTGTGATCTGTTTGTGAGCGGTGTCCTTCTGGTGTTCTGTCTGAGGAACTTACCCTGTAAATTCCTACACTTTTTTCCGCTATATTAAAAATCTAAGAGCAAATATTTATTCAAAAAAAATATTTCTTATTCACACAAACCACCTTTTGCAAAGAGAGACATTTATGGTACTAGCACTATTTTCTTCATTGAGCCTCTAAGAAATTCCAAGTCCATGCCTCACAACCTAAGATCCATCCATGGAAGATCACTCATGCTTTTCACATGAAGCTATGAAAGAATTAACTAACTATAAAAATGGTTTTTTCTAGTAGTACAAATGATAAACATAATTTCTCACTGAGTCTATTGTTTTGTTTGTATAATGCTAATTCATTTATAAATCCCCTTATCTTGTTTTGATTTGTTCTATTATTTGAAGCTCACACACTTTTTTCCAATGAGAGTATGCATAAGCTCTCTTCTAATCAAAGTATGCATAAATAAATTCTCTAGTGAGATTACAACTACTTTACATCAATTAACACAAAGGCTATCAATGCAAATAATGACCATTTGTAGGATGATTTAGAAGGACAATTCACATTGATTTCATACAATGATTTTCCATGGTGCTTGCAATCTTGCATAATGATTTGGTTAATGTAACTTAATTCAAAGTGCTATATGGCATTTTCATTTGATCACACCTCACTCCTTTTTTTTCCAAAGGAAAAATCGTAATCTTTCATTTATGTTGAAAAATTACATATAGTAGATTCCCATGGCATATGCATAACTGTTGGCCCATGGCCAGTACTAGATACATATCAATAGATAAGTTTTGGCGATCATCATTTCCAGAAAATAGTAAATAACTATACAAAATCACTTCACAGGGTGTTTTGAAGCTAGTTCAGTTTGATGAGGCATATATATATGTACATAGATATTTTCAAAAAAGACAGCTAAAATAAATAGACATGTAGTAACAAATTTTGTTTTAGGGCCTCTCCACCATATGATATGCTTAATATATATATGGGGGATGATAATATTGGTACTGTTCAACATTGTCCTACTCTTAGATCATCCACAGGCCTCGGGGTAATATCGTGGCCTCCTTGGAAAGCCTGTCAGCACTTTCGTTATAATCCCTGTAAATGTGTTGGCATGAAATTGAGTTAAAATTTTCTTTGAAGGTGGTATCTTCATCCAATATGTTTCTAAGTGTATAAGCATGACAAATATTTGTGTTGTTGAACCAATTTATAGTGAGTTTAGAGTCCCCGAAAATCTATAAGGTTGTGCGTGCATGTGCTAAGGAAAAATGCAAAAGGTGTCTGAGGGTAATTATTTCAACAAAGTTTTTTGTCCCCTACCCCAAACCAAGTTGGACTTTATATGAATGTTGTTATGATATATGCAAAATGAAACCGCCTCCACAACCATGAGATTGGGTAGCGCCATCGAAAAACGACCATGGGCGGGATTTGTCGATCAGTCCCGGGGAGAGAGTGCATTGAGTGGGGGGATGGACAACCTCCGAGATGGTATGGGATTTCATGATGATAAGAGGCCAACGAGCCATAGCTCCATTGAAAATGATATTATTTTGGGTAAGCAAAATGGTCCAACATAGGAGGAGGGGTAAGCATAATTTTTTAGTGCCATGGTGAGTAGCAAACCAGGAGTTCCAAGCTTGTTTGATAAAGGGTCCCTGCCACCTACCCTAAATGGATAGAGAGTGAACAATTGGTTGCCACAAAAAATCAACAGTGGGACAATGAAGGAACAAATGCTCATTTGTTTCAGATTCCTGTTTACACATTACACACCAGTGCGACCTATATATAGATCTGTGGGTGAGGTATTCTCTCGTGGGTGTTTTATTACTAAGTACACTCCACATAAATAGACAAGCCTGAGGAGGTGCTTTCAACTTCCAAATATGGTGCCACCATTCCTGTACTCCCTTTGGTTTGCGATCCAATAAGAGAGAGAGGTAGACGATTTTCGGGGTGTATTTGCCATGTTCTACCGAGGTCCAAACAAGTTCGTCTGGTCCATCTTTAATATGAACATGCACTTCAGTCAGAGAATTTAAATATCCTCCCCAATATTGTTGCCACTGTACAGGGATGCCAATATTGTGATTTGATAACCATGCTTGCTCGAATAAAGAGCTGTGTTCCCTATCTGCTATCTATGCGACCACCTTGATGTCTCTTTGATGTAAATGGTGCATCAGGTCAGGAGGGAGCTGATATCTATTATCTCCCATGATCCATGGATCCATACCAATGTGAACCTGATTTCCATCATTTATTCTCCATGCCAGGCCTGCTCTGATAAAAGGCATAGTTTGCAAAATCGCCTTCCAAACAATAGAAATGCTAGTGCGTGGCCAGACTGGCATTCAGACCTAATCCATTAGTTACTGTGGCCAGACATATTTGTGGTATGTGACAGTGGTCCAAAGGTTCTATGCAGTGAGGGGAGTCAAGCCCATATTTACTGCTAGTGCTTGTGCAAAGACAACCAGATCCTTTAAACCCCAACCACCCCATCTTTTTGGTAAAACAATTTTTTTCCAACCAACCCAAGCAAAACATTTTCCTTCTTTTTGTCTGTTCCAGAGATTTCTACAACATATCCTATGGATACGGGTAATAATTCCCCAAGGGATCTAGGCCAGAAACATCCAGCACACCGGTGTGGCCACTAGAACAGATTTGATGAGGACAAGGCATCCGACTCTAGATAGGAACCTATGGTTCCAAATTGTCAATCTCTTTTGTATTTTGATCACCAGCCAGATCCAATCTACAATCTTGTAGCTATGTGGTTTGATCCAAAACCCAAAATATTTTAGGCCGTTTGCTAGAGGATGCAGTTGGTATGGGAAAAACTGAAGGGCGACTCTATCTTCATGAGGGGTGGAGGCAGAGTGATAGTGGACTTGGCTTAATTTGATTCCATACTTGTGGCATGTGCCAAAAGCAATAAGATTTCATGGAATATGGTGGAGTCTCGGATGCTGCCATCAAGAAAGATAAGGACATCATCAACAAATAAGAGGTGAGTGAGATAGCAAAGATCGCTCATTTTCAGCCCTTTTATCCTACCATCCCTTTTTGTTGTTGCAATGAGCCTACCAAGGCCCTCCATCACAATTAGAAACAGAAGGGGAGAGAGAGGGCATCCTTGTCGGAGGCCTTGCTCCGCATGAAAGAAATGTGAGGCTGATCCATTTATGAGAATGATGAAGGATGCCGAGGTGATACAGCACATGATCCAATCCATGAATGATGATGGGAAACCCTGGTGGATAAGTATCATTTTTATATAGAGCCAGCTAACCCGGTCGAAGGCCTTTGCAAAATCAATCTTTAGGATAATGCCTTTCAAATTTTTAACTTTGATAGAATGTAATGCTTCTTGAGCTGTGCCTATGGCCTCGTGGATCTATCAATCCTGTAAGAAAGAAAATTGCTCAAGAGATATATGGTGTGAGAGAATGGGGCAGAGCCTATTTGCAATGATCTTGGCAATGATTTTATACAGAGAATTGCATAGAGAGATAGGGCGGAAATCATTGAAAGATGTTGGGGAGTCCGATTTAGGGATCAAGGCAATAAAAGTGGAGTTTATGGCCTCATACATTTTACCTGTGATCCTGCATTCTTCAACCACTTTGAGGAGATCTTGTCCTATAAGCTCATAAAAGGCCAGATAGAATTCAATAGACCATTTGTCTGATCCAGGGATTTTATCTTTTTTAAACCATTTCAAAGTCCCTTTGAGTTCTGCAAAGGAGACTGGAGCAGTAATCTCTTCTGCAGTGCCCATATCGATGAAAATAGGAAAATGTCCCACCAAACGAATAATTTCTGCAAGATTAGTAGTAGGCAGTGCTTTGTAGAGGTGTTGGAAGTGAGAGTTCCCCAAATGTGAAATATGGCAGAAAGTATTTGAAATACCTCCATCATGCGTGGGAATATTCCAGATGGTGTTGGAGACTTTCCACCCCTTGGCATAATTCTAAAAGAACTTTGTATTCTCGTCTTTCGGCTTGTAGCCAGGTCGCTCTACTCTTGAAGCACCATGTTTCCTCCCTTTCCTTCAGGATTTTGGATCTCTGATTTCCAATTCTATAAGACGGGACTTTGCATTTGCAAATATGAAACCCCTATTTCAGTCATCCAACAGAGCAGCCAGTGATGACTTGATAGTGACAAGGGTGTTGTCATCCTTCAGGGTTTTATCCTTTGCCCATTAGATAGATAATCGCTTGAGCTGAGACAAGTTGTAGCAGAAACCTTTAGCCAGGGTGCGTCCCCTAGTGGGAGGATTTTCCAGCCAAAAATATGTGACTAATTTGGAACAGGATGGATCCTGTAGCTAGGTTGAATTGAATTTGTATGGTGCCTTGGGCTTTTTTGGAGGACCAGTGATTTCCAAGAAGATGGGGGAGAAATCTGAGATACCTCCAGAGCGAACCCATTGTTTGTAGAGAGATAATTTCTGTAACAGTGGGATCTTAATCAAGAATCTGTCCAATCTCCTGGCTAAATCTGCCTCCCCCACTCTCTTATTTCTTCATGTGGGCATCGATTTATTCATGGGGATATTATTCATATGGGCGAGTTCCAATAGAGCTTCCATGGATTCAGAGAGTGGGTCTACCTGTGCAGAAGATCCCCAGAACTCGCCATATCCTAAGGAGAAATTTAGATCTCCTCTAATGATGAGATTGTCCAGCGAGGTGATAGAGAGGTTTAAGAGACGATTCTAGAAGGCATCTCATCCTTGGCAGGGCCCATATACATTGATGACCCAGAGGTCTATACCAATATCAGCAGAGAAAAAGTCTATCCCACTGAAACCCATGCCTCCCCAGGTAAACTTTAGGTTAGTGGAACGAGGGTTATAACCCAGAGCCAAACCCCTAGATCTCTCTGATGCATCAAGGGAGAGGAAGGTCCAACCAGGTTTCAAAGATCCCAAGATCCGGGTAATGTGATCTGCCTCACCAAGGTTTTCTTGTAGGAATATGATTTCAATAGGCTTGGAATTGAAAATTCTATGAAGGGCTAGCTTTTTGGGCGAGCTAGCCATGCCCCTACAGTTGAACGAGAGCCACTTCATGGAGGTAAATGGTCGTGGGTGAACACCTCACTCCTATAACAAGTATGTTTGTACATTTGGTACACTCAAAATGCTATCAAGTTCTAGTATTTTTAATCATGCCTCTAAAAATGTCCAAAATATAATATATATGTATATATAAAAGCTTTCGATGCATGACCAATTTTAATATTTTTATTTAATTTATTTAATTTTTAATTAGCATATGTCTAGTTTTAATAACAACATTTTAAGGAAAATTATACTGTCCACCCTATGAATGTATGAACTAATATGTTACAACTCACATCACAATGTTTTGGGAGTGGAGTGGTGTGGTATGCACCCACAACTTGCGAATTGGTCAGTCGATCCCCATAGAAACTTTCAATCTGGAAAATTTATAAACGCTAACACTAGTACGTCAATAAGTCTTCAAAATTGTCAGCCAATAATATTTGATAAAAATAAAGTTATTTATTTATTTTAACTTTAATAAAATTAAAATTACCTTATGTTTAACATTGCGAATCATGAAAAGCATTAAAGTCAACTAGGGATGAATGAACACGGGTTGCACTCTTTGAGCGACTAGGGTTTTCCCTAGGGTTTGTTTCCATCAACCCTAGTTGTCGGTAGCCTCATAAGACACTTAATTGATGCAAAGGAAGCCGTTTTTTGGGAAATTTCCCTATGAAGAGTAAATTAATTAAAAAGGTATAACATATCCCTAAATTAGAAATCACAAATCGAGGGGCTAAAATGAAAACCATTATGCTGCATGAATGAACCTTAATAAAAATTTACAATCTTGTGGCCAAACCCTCGATCAATTTTTGTATCGACCACACAACATTGGGATCTTCCATATTAACAAATTTACTTTGGAAATGGATTTTGTTATTCTTTTCTAAGAGTGAAGAAGCTAAAGACAAGATCTTTGAATTTGTCTCATAGTTCATGGGTTATACGAGAATGTTTCTTTTGTACTAGATTATTGATTTTAATCCCAAAATGGAAATTTCGATTTCCCTTGATGGGTAACGTTCTATATATTCTCATGATATTATGGAATAAACTCACTCTCATTTCCATTGTAGACAATCTAGGTCTCTTCATCAAGCAATCTAAGATGAAATTGGGAATCTATACTTGTGCAAGAATTTGTGTGGAAGTGGACTTACAAAAGGGACTTTTAGAAGCAATTTAACTTAATATGAAAAGTTGGAGTCATATTCAAGTACTTGATTATGAATAGATTGTGTTCCAATGTAACACCTTCCATGAATATGTCCATTTCTAAAATAAATTCCCAAGTAAACAAGAATCATAACCTCATCTAATGTAGACTCCACCCCAACAAGGAAACAATGAACAAAAAACCTTGAAGGCAATGTCTAAAAGGCATAAGAAGCAACATCCCAAAGAATCCATCCTACAAAATTAGGTTCATCGAATCCCAGCTATACCATACTTGAAACCCTTTCAGATTAAGTTTAATAAAAACAAGAAAGTCCAAAGGTCGATTATGAACCTATAACCAAATTTCAAAAGGAAATAGAGAATTTAGCTCCTCTAACCATGAAAGAGCCTTTATTTCGGGCCTCTACCCCACTTAAGAGAAAGATGTAGGAGATGAGGAGGAGGAATCAAAAGAAAAATTGGAGGAAGGGGACTCCATGATATTTCAAGTTCTTCTTTTTAAAAGTTATGAGAAAATACACACACTCTCTCGCTCTTTTCACTTGGGGAAGGGAGACAAATTGGGTCAAGATAATCCAAGAGGTAAAAAAGAATATTTGCACTGGTTGTCAGAAAACCACCAACTCTCTTCTGAGACAATTAAACTATGTTTTTGTATTCCACTTTATAATCAATTTATGACGATCATTTTTTTTGAATGGCAACATGTAGGAGAAGCTCCTCAATGCATCATGAATTAGAGGTCCATGAATATCTAAAAATTCTTATAGCACAGGGGGTAGTCTAATGAAAAGAAATATCACCTTATCAATTAGAGAATGGTTAGGAATGAAAAAGGCATGGGAGCGATTGGAATAAGAGATTCAACCATGATGAATCTCACCTCGGGTTCAAAAATTTTGTGTAGGCTGATAAATAGGAATTCTACTTGGTGGAAAAGGTCTTTTGGAGGAAGTATTTTAGAAGAGAAAGGATCAAGTATATGGATCCAATCATGCAGAAAAATAAAGGTTTTCCAATCCTTAGTCTTATGAAATTAGATATTTATTTTCTCAAGCAAATGCTCACTTAGATACCTAAAAATGGTAAATCAATAAATATATGGGAAGCCAATATATCATATTGGATTAAGGATCTAATCATTGGTTGAAGTGTAACTTTGGAGACCCTCTAGTGCCTCTTCTATAACACCCTCCTCCAACATCTAGCCAAGATACCAACCAATTGGGGTAAACATGTGACGAAGAGTTACTATGATATGATTCAACAGTCCATGTATCAGTTAAGGAAGTGGAACTAATAGAACACACTACAAAAACCTTCCAGACATACAACAGAACCCCTAGGAGCCATCAAAACCTTCCAGGTGACCAACCCCTGAGACAAACTGACCTTTTACTGCATTAAACCCTCATTCGCTCCCATAACATGGTCATGAGTGTGACTGGAACACTGTAGTTGCTCCCATAGTATGGGCATGTGTGTGATTGGGGACTTTCCTAGGTAGTTATGTGCCCGTTACTTTGAATTATGTGCCACTTTTTCAGGGCCAGGGCTCAAATCACTTCCCAGAACTCCATGAAAATTCCAGAAATTAAAAATAACATTGAAACAATGATACAAATTCAATTACTTGAACAAGGACTTGGCTGGACCCTTACTAGCCATGACAAACATTTCGACAAACATGTCACAAATATGAATTCTACAGATTTAAACAACACATATGAGCATAGGGGTCTCATAATTATATGATAATTACTAAGAAACATTGATGCCTCATAAAAATAGCTGCATTACCATCTATTCAACCATATATTCATTGTACATTCAATGATTAACCAAAACATGATGAGAGTAATACATTTTCACTATCATAAAACTCATTCATAACCAGCATATAACCAATAGAAATATCAAGGATATAACAACCATATAAGCCACATATAAACAAGTATATTTACCCATAAAATACCAAGGATAAAAGAAGCTCTTATTGATGATTGCATAAGTCGACCAGGGACTTCCACAAACCACTCAACCGTAGACTAGGTTGAATCAAATATTTCTTTTAGCTAGTCACCCCCTTGCCATATTCCAAGCATGCATGTGGGATCTCATAAAAAAAATCAATCAAAACCATCTAGGGCTTCTAGAGGACAAACAACCTCAACCCTCAACGAGTGATTCCACTTGACGACCAGACATCACTAACCATCACCATATTGGTCTCTACCCAAGTTTTCCACGGTTCTAGAGCATTTGTTCCAACTAGAGCTTCCAAGACTAGTAACTCAATCCACAGTTGTTTTCGAGCTTCCAGATCATTTGTCCATCCAAGGCTTCCAAGACTAGTAAATCAACCCATCAAAGGCTTCCAAAGCGTTTATGCAACCAAGGGTTCCAAGACTACTAACTCAACCCAAGTTGTTATATGACTTCTAGAGCATTTGTCCAACCAAGGCTTCCATGAACTAGTAACTCAACCCACAACCAAAGGAACATGAGAACCAACCAGAAAACAAAATAAAGGAACCCACAACACCATGGCTATCTAGGAAATGCAAGGAAAGGAAAATCCACTGTTAAACTAGGCAATCCTCCATGCCAATGAAAGATCATAACCAAGAAACCACATGCATATGCCATGCATGCCAAAACTAGTGAGGAAAACATACATGCAAATCGATACCTGCAAGAAAAACTCGTTGTAGCTACTGATCCCAATGTCCTCTTGTGCTTTACTGCTCTTCCTTTGCCTTCTTGCTCCAAAACTCCAAGTATGCCACAGTCCTCCAAGAGTGCCCCCAAAAAACTCTAAGTGTCCAAGAGTATGAGAGAGACATAATAGAGAGAGAGCTCCAAAATTAAACAGACAAAAGGTTACAAACTGGCACTCAGAAGCCTTTTTATCAATGAGGCCTCTATTTTCTTCATTTTACATTATTTCCTTCATTTTCCTCCTCACATGCAACCCGCGACCTTTCACCTCCCTTTTCTCCTAATTTCCTTTTTTTTCATAAATAAAATGCTAATAAATGCCTCATGCCTTTCCAAAGCCTTTTCCATTTCCTTTTCCAATTTCCTTAGCCATTAATTAATCACAAGTGATCCCCATCACTATGTTTTTGCCCAACATTCAACTTGGAATACATGTCCCATGACCAAGGTCTTATTTTACATTTATTAATTTTACATGGATTTTTGATGAGGGATGTTACAGAACCCTCCCCCTTGGGGGAATACTATCCTTGGTGTTCATCGACACCTACAACCACAAGACTGTTGTAAACAAAACATACTGACCATGGAGCTTTATAACTTAGCTCGTTGCATTATTTACAATGATCAACCTACTGATAAAGAAACCAACATGAAAACGTGACAACATGACAACCATAATGACATGATACCCATACCGATTATTGGAGTGTTATAACATCGCTCATGGCGGTATTTACATCCATATACATATACAAAAACATCATACCAAAGCATGTACTGAACATATGCCAAAGACACATACAAAAATATTTGCTCAACCATTGAATAGAGAAGGATACATAGCCCACATATGATCTGCCATTTCCCATGTAGCTTCATCAGGTCCAATGTGATTCCACTACACTTTAACCTACTTGATTACTTGGTTATGGAGCATGAGCATATTTCTTTGCAAAGTGCACTAAGGTCCTAGCTAAAATTATCCTTCTGGCTCCACCTTTAATACAAACAAGTCAATCACATGATCAACATCTTGAACATACTTCTTAAGCAATGACACATGGAAAACATCATGGATTTTCACTGTTCGATAGGCTATTAGCCCAATCCTCTCAAGAATCCTGAAAGGTCCATAAAACCAGAGTGCCAGCTTGGCACACGATCCAATCTATAAGGATCTCTTCTTTAGCTTGATGCACAAGTACACCTACTCCCCAACCTGAAACTCCTTAAACAACCTATTTTGATATGCATAGCTCTTCTGCCTATCTTGTGCTGCTTTCAGATTCTTCTTGATTACTTGCATTTCCTGTTCCATTTCCACTAAAATGTCTGGTCCAATCAACACCCTGTTCAATGGATCACTCCAAATGATGGGAGTATTGCAACTTCACCCACACAATGCCTCAAATAGATTCATCCTCAAAGATTCTTGATACCCATTGTTGTAAACAAACTCTAACATTGGAAGATACTCTTCCCACTTTTGTTGTCGATGCATCACATACATCCTCAACATGTCCTCCAATATCCTGTTGACCCTATCTATTTGTCCATCTGTCTGTGGATGATAAGTTGTAATGAAGGCCAATTCTGTACCTAATGCTTCAAACAACTCCTTCCAAAACTTGGAAGTGAACTTCACATCCTTGTCTGACACAATCTTCTTCAGAACACCATGCAATCTCACCACATATTTGATGAATACCTATGCTACATCATTAGTTGAGTATGTATACTTCACTGGAATGAAGTGCACTAACTTCGTCAACCTGTCCACCACAACCATGATGGAATCATATTGCCTAGATGTCCTCAGAAAACCTATGATAAAGTCCATGGAAATGATCTCCCATTTCCACTCTTGAATCAGAATCAGTTGTAGTATTCCACCTGGATGCTTACACTCTGCCTTCACCTGCTAACAATCCAGGCACCTAGCCACGAACTCTGCTACATCTCTCTTCATATTCGATCAATAGTAAAGCTTCTTCATTGATGTCAATGTCTTTTGATAGTCTGGGTGAATTGAATATGGTTCAAATGAAATTCCCTCAAGATAAGCTTCTTGAGTTCACTATTGCCTGGCACACATATCCTATCCCTAAATCTGACCAAGTCATCTGCTGTGAGACAATAGTCCACATCCTATGCAACTGTACCTACACCTACACATGTACTCTGTTACAACTTGTGCCTGAGCTCCATGTACCTGTTATCCTAATGACCTGCCTGTAAGATCTGAGCCTGTAAATCTATGTCATAGGAACTTATAGATGTTATGTGGTTCACCTATATCCACCTGCTAAGAGAATCTACAAACCTGTTCTCTTTACCTTTAATGTACTTGATCTCAAATTCGAACTTGCTGACCGTGGCCAACCATCTAACTTTCCTGGAGTTCAAATTCGGTTGGTCAAATAGATACCTCAATCCACTGTGATCACTCATTAGTACAAATATCTTGTCAAGAAGATAGTGCCTCCACATATTCAATGCATGGATGATCACTATCAACTCAAGATCATGTGTCAGATAGTTCTCCTCATGCACATTTAGTTTTCGTGATCCATAGCATACTACTTGTCCTTCCTAAATAAGAACTCCACCAAGTCATCTCTTGAAAGCATATGTACATACCGCAAACTCTTTGTCCATATCTGTGATCTTTAACACTGGAGCATGTGTCAACAACTGCTTTAACTGCTCAAAACTAGCTACAGATTCCTCTATCCATTCAAACCTCTTTCCTTTCCTTTGCAATGGTGTTATAGGATAAGAAATCTGTTAGAAGTTCTTGATAGACCTCCTGTAATACCTTGCTAACCCCATGAAGGATCTCACCTCATCCACATTCCAAGGAGTTGCCCACTCCATGTTATCTCTTACCTTTTCTGGGTCCACTGTTATGCCTTCCTTGGAAACCACATGTCCCAAGTAATGTACCTCAGTCTAAAAGAAACTGCACTTGTTGAGATTAGCATACAATTGATGCTCTCTTCAATAATCTCAATACTTCTGCTAAGTGTTCAACATACTCTTCTTCATTTTTAGAATATGTCAATATATCATCAATGAACATAATAACAAACATGTCCAAAAAATGACGTAACACATTATTCACCAAGCACATAAAAGTAGTTGGAGCATTAGTCAAACCAAATGGATCTACAAAATACTCATAATGCCCATACCTAGTCTGGAAAGCAGTCTTGTATATGTCCTCCTCTTTAATGCGTACCTGATGATATTTGGATCTCATATCAATATTTGATAACACTGTTGCTCCCTTCAACTAATTGAAGAAGTCATCAATCCTCGACAATGGATACTTGTTCTTGATGGTCACTTTGTTCAATTACCTGTAATCAATGCATAAACTGAGAGTACCATCCTTCTTCTTTAAAAATAATATTGGTGCACCCCATGGTGATACACTTGGCCTAATGTATCCCTTGTCAATAATTTCCTTCAATTGCAACTTCAACTCTACCAACTTTAGAGTGCTCATCCTGTATGGTGCTTTTGATGTTGGTGTTTGTTGGGTGCAATATTGAGGATGTTTTAGGCATCCTTTTCCCCATTTTTGGCCATTTTCCCTCATTGAACCTACAATTTCCCCAGTACAATGTCACTCCCTCTGATTAAGAAGCAACCTTTTTCTTTGACATGTTATTATGCTATTTTCTGCTAAGTATTGAACGAAACAATGCTTTCTTTGGGATGACTAACTAGGGTATCTTTGGAAGAGTTCTTTTGAATGTTTTTATTTCAAGTGTTGCCATAACTACTGATAACCATGGGTTAACAACTGTTGCTATTACTTGTTGTTACACGATGTGAGTTTCTGTTACTTGTTGTTACACCCTGGGTTTTCCATTTCCTGTTGTTACACCACAAAGCTGCTATTACACTATGAATTGTCAAGAATGTAGCTGCCATTTTCAAAGAGCATGAAGTAATTCCATATGGAAGTTAAGAAGATCTGAGTAGTTACAATTGCGTCTAAACAAGAGTAGTGTAACCATAACAAATCTTTATTAAAAGTAGTTTGTAACAATTTTTATCTTTTCATTATTTCTGTTAGCTTAATCAACATGAGAATCACAAGATTCTCATGACTGGTTTGTTTCCCTAATTTTGGGGCTTTGTAAAGACTTTGTAAAAGAGTTTAGTCTCATGAGAAGGGGACGATGGACAACAGAGATAATACTGACATTCCGATATTGTACTTTTCAACTATTTTAATACAAGCATATATCTAGTGATGTTACAACAAATTCTGTGTTGAATTCTTAAATAGTTTTCATTTTACTCCTGCACCCTGTTAGGGAGGAAGGGGCCTCCTCTTTAGTAGGGATCATACTGTTGATAGGATATTTTTTTGATGCATTAGTGTGGATTTCTTATCACTGTTTCACACCTTTCATTGTGGGATAAATACACTTCTGCTTTCAGATTTACTGTGTGTTGTTACATAGGTTAATCAATTCTATGCTATGCAATTGTTGTTATATATTTAGATGATAGTGTATGATGCACATATATTTATTCTAATGTTCTTATGAAGTGTGGATTCTTTCCTTGTTGAGTGTGTTTCATTCTTGCAATGTGCCTTTTAATTCCTACAAGTGTGTATTTCCATTCTGCAAGAAAGCTTTAATTTTTGCAAGTGTGTTCAACGACATTTTTTCTGTTTTACTTGGATGTTACATGTATCAACACAAATAGTGCAGCTGTATTTGAAATAAAAATACCTATTCTTGCTGAGAATTAATGATCATGGTTTAGTTACTTTAGGAGTGATAAAACCTCACAAACAATGTTGCCCTTGATACCAACTCAATAGAAATATCTACTTCCCTTTGCAGTGGAAACTCTGAAATATCTGCTGGAAATACATCCTAAAACTGTTGTAGAACTGGATACCTACTCAAAATATCTGCATCCTCAACTTCCTTACCTTTGTCACTAGAAATACCTGTTGAGAAATGGCAACAAGAAATTCTAGTTTAAATTTGTCCTTGAATTTAAACTGTGAATTAAACTCGAATTCTATTCTCATAACAACTTGTAAATAGTTAATTAAGTTTAATTAACCTAATTAGCGTAGGAATTTCGAGTTGGAAGTATTTCTGAAGTCATGTATATGTTCTCCCTAAGTTTTAAGGGTCCAAGATGAGTTTAATTGTGAGTTGTAATTAGATAACTCAATTTACTGAGTTATGTTCAGTTAAATTAGTTCCAAACTATTTGTGGAACTAATAGAGAGTTGACAGTCAGTTGGTGCACTAGTGCATCCACAAATGTCACTCCAGTTAATTGAATATCCCCTCATCATAAACTCATGCATGCCAATTCTGAGAAAGACCCAGTGGAGACTAGAGTGAAGGGACAATATAATATCAGTTGTATGATTTATTGAGTTCTATAGATCACGCATGCAATCAAGGAGTCAACCTATACTGGATTGCATAGTTTTGGAAGCATTGTATTCCCATTAATATGGGTTATTCACCCATAGGAATTGCGTAAGGAAATAGGGGCTTGGAGGGCATCAAAACATGCTAAGGATTTGGCTTGAGCTACCTTGTGAGCTGAGAGATTGATTATACTTATGCAAGGATTGTTCTTGTCAGAACAAGCATTGTGTTCTCATCTTGGATTTCTAATTTAATACAATACATATAGTAGGGGTTTTGAGTAGTGGATTTTGGCAGATACATCTTGTGTTATGTGCCATTTATTTACCTTATTCTTGTTCATATTGTTTTCATCGATCTATTGACTTCCCCTTGTTGAAAGTAGAAGTAGATTCTTGTCCCGTGCTTTAGTAAATTGCATGAGCTTATGAATCTAAAGGAAATGCTACATGGTATTAGAGTTGAAGACAATATACTAAAGGATATTTCAAAGTTTTGAGTTTTGGGTTACAGGCCGTGAAATTTGAATTTGCAATACATACTTCAGGATCGACAGATGGCGTTCTATGGTTTGCGGCTCGAGTAAGCCTTGGAAGGCAACTAGAATTTTATAGCTTGGAGGGACATAATGGAGGTTGTGCTAGAGGATAATGTCTTGAAGGAATTTGTTGATCAAGACATTCCTAAGCTAGCAACATCGAATGCACAAAATCTAGTTGAATGGAAGAAGTGTGTGGTGAAGGTTAGGTAGACAATCCTTGAGAGAGTTCGAGACCACAATGTCTTGAGTTTCCATGGAAAGGAATATCCGTATGATATGTGGAAAGAATTGATAGAATTGTATTAGAACAATAGTGACCAAAGGAAATTGGTACTGAAGGACAAAATCCAAAAAATCAAAATGGAGAAAGACGAGACTATTCCAAAATACTTGACCAAGTTCACTCAATGTCGTGATGAACTTGGAAGTGTTGGAATCACAGTTGCCGAGGATGATATGGTGAGTCTTGCTCTTCTATGAATCCCAAGGAGTTGGCATAGTTATTAGGAATCTGTTAATGGTTAGGAGAAGCTGCCAGATTGGGAACAACTATGGTCGGATTTGAATAAGGAGGAGATCAGGGGGAACACTAGGGATGACTCTTCATCAAAGACTGATGATGAAGAGAACTTTGCCTTAGCGATTAAGGCGAAGAAGGGGAAAGGGAAAGTTTCCCATTCCAAATTGGATTCTTGCCATGGAGGTAAGAAGAAATACATGATGAAATTTAAGTTCTTTCATTGTCACGAGTTGGGCCATTTTGCTACAAATTGTCCACTCAAAAAGTCCAAGATGAAGTCCCCAAGAGGAGTGGTGGGTGAGGCTTTGGCCTCTCAATTTGAATTGGAATTTTCCCTCATTGCATGTATGGTGTCATCAATGATGGGAAGTGTATGGTACTTAGACAATGGAGCTTCATTCCACATGATTGGAAACAAGGAGTTATTCAGTGACCTGAAGGAGAAAGATCTCTAGATGCATATCGATATGGGTCACGAAGTGAGGTATAGTGATACTGGATTGGGCACGGTTACTTTTCAGAGGGAGAATGGGGCTCCACTCACCTTCAAGAATGTTATGTATGTGCTCAAGATGAAGAAGAACTTGGTATCCATTTCCATGCTTGAGGATAGAGGCTATGATGTGATATTCTCGAAAGGAAAGGCATTCCTTCGACACATAGCCATGGTCAAGTAAAGAAGATAGGGATTTAGGTGACTAATCTCTATAAGCTAGAGGTAGAGTATTGTGCTGCTTTGAGCATGAAACCAGAGATGGTGCAGAGCCGAGATGTTTGTGAGTTATGGAATAGGAGATTGGGCCACTTGCATCATGAGGCTTTGAAGATCATGCATCAGATCTCCACCAGTTTTCCCAAAGGTACACTAGAGAAAGTTGATACATGCAAGGGGTGTACTTTGCGTAAATTCACCAAGTATTCCTTTCATGACAAAGACAGTCGAGCAGAGGCTATTATAGAGCGAGTCCATTCAGATGTGTGTGGACAATTCTCGACAGCATCCACGACCAAACACATGTATTGTGTTATATTTTTTGATGACTTTTCTCGTAAATGTTGGATATTTTTCATGCAGAAGAAGGATGAAACTTTCACAAAGTTTATTGAATTTAAACCATTAGTTGAGAAAGAGTCAGACAAGAAGGTTAAAGCTCTATGGAGTGATAATGGTGGTGAGTATGTCTCAAACAAGTTTAAGAACTTCTGTGTAGCGGAAGGGACTAAACGGGAGTTGGCGGCAACCCATAACCTTCAGCAAAATGGGGCAGTCGAGAGGAAGAACATAAGCATAGTAGGGGTGGAAAGGGTGATGTTGCATGATAAGGGCCTACTACTACACTTGTGGGTTGAGGCATGCAACATAGCAATTTATGTTCAGAATCGTAGCCCGCATTAGATACTTAGGATGAAGACACCAGAGGAGTCTTATTCTGGTAAGAGGCCATATGTTGGTCACTTTAGGAATTTTGGGTCATCAGTCTACTGCCATGTGAACAGGAGGATGATAGTGTTTCACATGGATGCCAGATTCGATGAGGATAAGGTTGTGCGAGTTTTCCTTGAGAGGGAGCTACAACTACATGCGGTTGAGGAACTTTTGGTTCCAAATATTGAGGATCCTCCTATTGATGTGGAGTAGCCACATGCAGAGGATTCGAGAGTGGAAACATCCACTCAGGCATAATCTTCCAGAGAGGGAAGAAAGTGCACTAGAGAGGCTGTCATATTGTTAGATGGTGCATGAGAGAATGTGGGAGAACCCACTTCTCAGCGCAGGCAGAGGAGGTCACCTGAGAGGTACACTAGATACATGGCTCTTATGGGAAAATGTGTTATCATAGAGCCATATTCCTTTAAGGAAGTAGTGCATTAGCTGGTTTGGGTTGTTGCCATGGTGGAGGAGTATGACTCCATAGTTCGTAACAATGTTTGGGATGTGGTCCTGAGACTGGAGAACAAGTTAGTGGTGAGCTCCCGTTGGATTTACAAGGTAAAGCAAATTGCAGATAGTAGTGTGGAGAAGCATAAGGCCAGATTTTTGGCCTGTGGCTTTTAACAAGTAGAGGGGATTGACTATGATGAGACCTTTGCTCCTGTTGCAAGGTACTTATTGATCAGATCGATATTGGAACTATCAGTGCAGATGGGTTGGAAGATACATCAAATGGATGTAAAGACAACCTTCCTTAATGGCATGATTGAGGAAGAGGTGTACATAGAGCAGGCTGAAGGTTTTGGGACCTTTGACCGTGAGTCACATGTGTGCCGGCTCAAGAGAGCATTGTATGGGTTGAAGCAAGCACCCCGTGCTTGGTACACCAGGATAGATATCTACTTCACCGGGTTGGGCTTCATGAGGAGTGAAGCAGATGCGAACCTGTAACACATAGTGGTGGAAGGAAAATTGTTGATCATAGTAATTTATGTTGATGATCTCATACTGACAGGTGATGATCAACTGATCAAGTCTTGCAAGGAGGACCTTGCGAGAGAGTTTGAGATGAAGGACATGGGGCTCATGCATTACTTTCTTGGCATGTAGGTATGACAGGGTGATGGGGAGTTGTTTGTGTCTCAGGGAAAGTATGCCAATGAAATACTTAGGAGATTACACATGGAGAGAAGTAAACCCTTGGAGACTCCTCTAGCAGGTAACTAGAGGAAGGAGGATGCTACTTCAGGGGAAGTCGTGGAAGCTACTATTTACATGCATCTTGTGGGTTCACTCATGTAATTGGTGAACACACGACCGATATGTGCTATGCAGTTAACCAGCTTAGTGAAGCGATGGTTGAGCCTACCAAGCTGTATTGGAAGGCGACAAAGCATGTGTTGAGATACCTTAGGGGCACTTCTCAGTATGGATTATGGTAAAAATAGAAAGAGGGAGTGAAGCTTCAAGGCTTCACTGATGCAGATTAGGTAGGGAGTCCATTCGACCGAAAGAGCACACCAGAAGGGATCTTCAATATTGGGTCAGTGGCAGTTTCTTGGTATAGAAGGAAACATAGATCAATTGCACTTAGTTCGGTAGAGGCAGAGTACATGGATGTGAGTTAGGAAACATGTGAGGCCATCTGGATGAGGAAGATCTTGGTTGGTTTGTTTGGTCAACAGATGGATCCAACTATGATTTACTGCGATAATAACAGTTGTATCAAACTCTCTAAAAATCCAATTTTTCATGATTGGTCCAAGCATATTGATATCCGATATCATCATCTCAAAGATTGTGTACTGACGTGGATTATGTTGTTAGAGTACATTCCCATGGAGGAGAAAGATGCTGTCATTTTGACAAAGGAATTGTCAAGATGTAAATTCAAGTTTCACAGAGATAGGATCAGGGTAGCTGATAATCCATTTCTTGTTGACAGGGAGTATTGAGAAATTGATACAAGAACTTCTAGTTTGAATTTGTCCTTAAATTTAAATTGTGAATTAAAATTGAATTCTATTCTCATAGAAACTTGTAAATAGTTAATTAAGTTTAATTAACTTAATTTGCTTAGGAATTTCGAGTTGGAAGTCTTTTTGAAGTCATGTATATTTTCTCTCTAAGTTTTAGGGGTCCAGGATGAGTTTAATTGTGAGTTGTAATTAGATAATTCAATTTACTGAGTTATATTTAGTTAAATTAGTTCAAAATTGTTTGTGGAACTAATATAGAGTTAACAGTCAGTTGGTGCACTAGTGCATCCATAAGTGTCACTCTAGTTAACTGAATATTCCCTCATCATAAACTCATGCATGTCGATTATGAGAAAGACCCAGTTGAGACTAGAGTGTAGGGATAATGTACTATGAGCTGTATGATTTACTGAGTTGTATAGATCATGGATGAAATCGAGAAGTCAACCTATATTGGATTGCGCAGTTTGGGAAGCATTATATTCCAATTAATATGGACTATTCCTCCATACGAATTATGCAAGGAAATATGGGCTTGGAGGCCAGAAAAAGAGGCTAAGGATTTGGCTTAAGCTAGCTTGTGAGCTAAGCAATTGATTATACTTGTGCAAGGATTGTACTTGTGAGAACAAGAATTGTATTCTCATCTTGGATTTCTGATTTAATGCAATAGACTTAATAGGGGTTTTGAGCAGTGGCTTCCCCTAGATACATATTATGTTATGTGCCATTGATTTATCTTCTTCTTGTTCATATTGTTGTCATCGATATATTGGCTTCCACTAGTTAAAATTATAAGTAGATTCTTGTCTCGTGCTTTAGTAAATTGCATGAGCTTGTGAATCTATAGGAAATTCTACAATATGCACTGGAAATAACACACACCCTTTCCTGCGACTACACTTGGCCAGCATAGTTGTCACCATTCTCACTGATGTTTATTTCTTCTTACCCTGCAAGACTCTTTGTTCCCCATTTTCATCTAGGCACTCAATAGACTTGTCATAAAAATCCACCTTGGTCCTATGAAGATACAACCAGTCCATACCCAACAACATATTGTATGATCCCAACGGTAATACATTCAAATGTGTTGATGTAGACCTACCATTCAACTCAAATGTACAAGCTCTTACCTAATGATGAACTTGCTTCTTTGTACCTGTAGCCAACTGCACTAACCAAGAATATGCATGTGATTCTTTATTCAAACCACAATTATCCACCAGGTCAAGATTAACATAACTATAATTATATTTGGGGTCAATAAAAATAGAAACAACTTGATCACAAAGCTTATTATCCATCTCGATAATAGACACCTAGTGATCTTCCTTCCTGTTATCTAGCACTGCATAGATAATAGGAACACTTTGTCCAACATCCCCAACCATCTATGCCTCTTGGGCACTGTAAATATGTGGTCTACCACCCTAATTTTGTGGACAATCTCTCCTGTAATGCTCTCCTCCGCAAGTCCAACACTGCAAAGGCTTCCAGCCTTCATCCTTATTCTGCTCCTCAAATCGAAGTCCCTATCCTTTGTTAGATGCATTGAAATTATTAGATGGAATTGCATTCTCTTCATTACATTTACCGCGAGGTATTACTCGCTTCTTGTTCCATTTTCCTTTGTTCTTTGCATTACCTTTCCAGTTCGGTTTAGTCTCATATATGTGCTTTGATTGCTCATAACAATGTTTTAGCTTCTAGATGGCCTCCTCCAATGATTTAGGCTCATCAAAATCAATATTGTCTTTGAATGCTATTGGAAACCCACTGATGAATATCTTAATATTGGCCTTATCCTCCTTGAGGTAAGGCACACACCTCAACAACTCCTGAAATATACTAGTGTAGTCCTCATCGTTCATATATCCCATCTTGAACTCGTAGAATTAGTTTTCCCTGTCATCATATTATCTCTTTGATATATACTTATTCCTGAATAGTATCTCTAACTCACTTCAAGTCAACTCCTCTTCATAAATATCTTTGATGTTCTTTACATCTTCCCACCAGATATCAACTTTACCTTTAAGACTAAATGTAGTTATTACGAACTTCATGTTCTTTGAATAATTGTTCAATATGAAGAACTAATTAATTACAAGCAACCATGCTTTAGCATCTTTTGAATTCTTCATCTCTCCATCAGATGTAGGTGGCTTTACTTTCTTAAACTCATCTGTAAAATATCCCTTGTCACTCCTCCTATAAGGATGATAACGATGAAAATCATAGTTCCTGTCAGAACAAAAACTATAATAGTTCCTGTATCTATCACCTCTCCTATTCGAAGTGTCTAAGGACCTACCATCTCTATTCATGTCCTCTCTATCCAGGCTATTCCCACCATGATATCTACCACCATATTCCCCATTAATTCTATCCACCTGCCCATGGCTAATCTTAAGTGGTCCCAATCTCTGCAATTCTAACAAACTCTGAAGGATTATTGCATTGGCTTTCGCTTGTTTCTTCGGTGCCAGCATGATTCTATCATTGTCTTCTTTACAACTCTTATTTTTTCCTTCAAGCTTCTTAGTGTGTCTACTAAGTCAGAAGAATTCCCAACACTACACTACTCATATGATCCATAAGGAGAATCTCATGAACTGTAGTATACCATCTTGCTAGTCATCTTGATCTCTCTCGTGAAAGGCATCTTATGTTAGCTAAACCAAATAATAAACAAACCAACATACCTTAGCATAATTCTGGGAGGATATCTCATCTGCAAGATCAACCAATTTAGCATGTGCATGTATAAACATAATTGTAACAACATATATACATATAACATATAGATATAACAACATATAAACATCATTCTAACCATAATCCAGTCATCAATGCATGACCATATCAACTACACATCATGACCTCATGTATGTCAACAACAACCATATCAATGTACACTTGACAACATGTAAGCACTGACTTGCATAAGCAATGCATAACCAATCATACACTCATGATGACACATTCCATGGCAACACCATCAACCTTCACATGGCGACATCACTACAACTATGATCAACACCATGCATATGCAACAAACACATAGACCAAACGTATGAGTAACACATATGCAACTAACATGAATGCATGACCAACACATCGCCCATTCAGTCCGAGGGGTGAACCATTCTCTGATACCACTTTGTCATATCAGATATCACACAAAGAGAACAAAAACAAGACATCACCCAAGGAGAATGGAACCATGCTCTGACACCTGTAACACCCCCCTCCCACATATACCCAAGTAACTGTCCAACCAGGGTAAACATGTGACTAAGATTTACTATGATATGATTCAACTCCCCATGTATCGGTTAAGGAAGTGGAACCGACGGAACACACTACATAAACCTTCCAGACATACTGCAGAACACCCAAGAGCCATCCAAACCTTCCAGGTGACTAACCCGTAACACAAACTGACCTTTTACTACATTAAACCCTCATTCGCTCCCATAACATTATCATGAGTGCAAGTGGAACCCTATAGTCACTCCCACAACATGGTCATGCGTGCGACTGGTGACTTTCCTAGGTAGTTTTGTGCTTGCGACTCTGAATTATGTGCCACTTTTTCAGGTCCAGGGCTTAGGTCACTGCCAAAAAATCCATGAAACTTCTAGAAATGAAAGATAACATCGAAATAATGATACAAATGTAATTACTTGAACAAGGACTTGGCTAGACCCATACTATCCATGCCATGAATTTCGTCAAACATGTCATAAATATGCATTCTACATATTAAAACAACATATCTGAGCATAGGGGTCTCATACTTATCTAAGAATTACTAAGAAGCATTGACGCCTCATCAAAATAACTGCATTACCATCTATTCATCCATATATTCATTGTACATTCAATGATTAACCAAAACATGATGAGAGCCATACATTTTCACTATCATAAAACTCATTCATAACCATCATATAAGCAACAAAAATATCAAGGATATAATGGCCATATAAGACACATATAAACAATTATATCTACCCATAAAATACCAAGGATAAAGGGAGCTCTTATTGATGATTGCATAAGCCGACCAGTTATGGGACTTCCATGAACCACTCAACTGTAGACTAGGCTGAACCAAATATTTCTTTTAGCCAGTCACCCCCGTGCCAAATTACAAGCATGAATGTGGGATCTCATAAAACAAATCAATCAAAACCATCCACAGATTCTAGAGGCCAAACCACCTCAACTCTCAACCAGTGATTCCACCTCATGGTCGGACATCACTACCATCATCAAATTGGTCTCTACCCAAGCTGTCCAGGGTTCTAGAGTGTTTATTCCAACCAAAGTTTCCAGGACTAGTAACTCAACCCACAACTGTTGTCGAGCTTCCAGGGTGTTTGTCCAACCAAGGCTTCCAGGACTAGTAACTCAACCCACCAAGGGCTTCTAGAGCATTTGTCGAACCAAGGCTTCTAGGACAAGTAACTCAACTCAAGCTATTACAGGGCTTCCTAAACATTTGTCCAACCAAGGCTTCCAAGAACTAGTAACCCAACCCACAACCAAAGGAACACAAGAACTAACCAGAGAACAAAATAAAGGAACTCACAACACCATGGCTATCAAGGAAATGGCAAGGCTAGGAAAACCCACTGTCAAACCAGGCAATCGTCCATGCCAATGACAAATCATAACAAAGAAACTACATGGATATGCCATGCATGCCAAAACTAGTGATGAAAATATACATGCAACTCAGTTACTTCAAGAAAAACCCACTGTAGTTGTTGATATCGATGTCCTCTTACAATTTCCTTCTCTTCCTTTGCTTTCTTGCTCCAAAAATCCAAGTATGCCACACTCCTCCAAGAATGCTCCCAGAAAACTCTAAGTGTCCAAGAGTATGAGAGTGAGAATAGAGAGAGAGCTCCAAAAATGATATGACAAAAGGTTACAAAATGATCCTTAGAAACCTTTTTATCAATGAGGCCTCTCTTTTCTTCATTTTCCATTATTTCCTTCATTTTCCTCCTCACATCCAACCTATGACCTTTCACCTCCCTTTTCTCATAATTTCCATTATTTTCATAAATAAAATGCTAATAAATGCCTCATGCCTTTCCAAATCCTTTGCCATTTCCTTTTCCAAATTCCTTATCCATTAATTAATCACGAGTGATCACCATCACTATGTTTCTGTGCAACATTCATCTTAGAATATGTGTTCCATGACCTAGGTCTTATTTTACCTTTATTAATTTTACATGGATTTTTGACTAGGGTTGTTACATCTTCAACCTTTAGTCTCTAATCTCACATAGGCCATTTCAAGATGTGCCCCTCTCAACAAGTGAGAAAAAAAAACCAAGAGTTTGGGCTCCTCTTATTATTGAGTCAACATTGGATATCACACTCTTTTGGAAGCAACTCTCCCTCCAACACAATCATGTTGATGGAAAATCGTATGGAACAATGGAAATTCTCCCAAGACTAACATATTTTATTAGATCCTAGCCCATAGAAAAATATTAACATTTGATAACTTAAGAAAAAGAGGAGTTGTGAGCACTTCTCAATGTTTATTATGCAAACAAAATGAGTCAAATAAATCACCCACCCATTCCTCCATTGTGAATTTTCTAAAAAGGTATGGTCTATTAGCTCTCTATAATTTTCCCTAGGCTGAGGAGAGAAATTCAAAGGTAACCACAAAACCACATGTAAGCTAGAATCTAGCCCTTCTATCTTTAGGGGGGGCTCTCTCTATCTATGAAATTCAATTTCTTATATGTTAGGCTAGGTATAATGCTTAGTAGGGTATGAAGTTTAAAAGTTTACTGGTAGGAAAGGAGACAAATCCATTGGGCATATGGTCATGTCTACCTGATTATGTTTGTAGTGATGAAATGAAGAGAAAATGGAGATTCCACAGGGGTGAGATAGATTTTAATTTTGAGTTCATTGTAAGAGGGTGAGTGAAGAAAAAATGGAAAATGAAAAAAGAGCATCAAGCATCAAGATGAATTCTAATTGTCATTTTAGAAGAAAACATAAATGTCTAGTAAAACTGAAGCAATGCACTATTTAGGGTGAATTTTGAATCAAATATTTGTTTTAACTAAACTATAAGATATATATTCAAAGCATGATTTTTCATATAAGATAACTTACAAAGAATGGAAACACATCTCCAAATAAAACTAACTCAAGAATCCCTACAAATTCCACCTCTGTATTTCATTCACTGTAAAAATGTGTCAAAAGTAAGTGCTATATAATGTCTCTTTCTCCTTAACTTGACCAACCCTTTTCTCCTTTACATTCATATAAAAAATAGGTTCAAAATGAGTCAGTTCACACCTCTAGGGGTCGAATTCCTCATTAGGATTTTCAGTTTCTAACTTTTACAAATAGAATTGACTGCTAAAGGCTAGGGATTGCATAACTCAATATTTTCTAAGAATTTTACATTAATTTCTCCACCCCAAATTGAGCTTGTGAGCCATTGAATTCTTTATTACAATTACTAAAACCATAAAAACATATTTCATAAGATTTTGACTTGAGTAACTCGGTCAAAAAGATGATTGTATGAAAGCGCATCGCCTATTTCAGCAAAGACGCAATAGATAAGCACAATGACTGATATGTATTGAATATCCCCTAAATGGTAAGTCAGATTGTGATGATTTTTAGACAGCAAGTTAATATAATTATAACCCTTCTCCACAAAATATTTGAGCCAAATCTGACTCACGGATCTCGAGAAAATACAAAATGGATGTAGATGATGATGGCTCATTTCTCAAAAACCATGAAGCATTTTGACCTAAAATTAATTTGGCTTATTCATATCACCTCCATGCATCTACTGTAAAAATTTCATGGCTAATGGGTACAACGTTTAAGAGATATGGTGAAAATACGGTGACTGTGTGAAAGTGCAACGCTCCAAGCTTATAATATCTTCGTCCATCCTCTGAACTACTGAAGGTAATGGGCTGGTGTGAAATTGTCTATATGAAATTTTAAACATGTGAGAAAACTTTTAGGCCAAATAAAAACCTTCAAACCCTTAAACTTCTTCTTGCATCCAAAAGCACAACGTAGTTGCGCAACACACCTTCATCCACATGACTTGACCAAACACTAACCTTATGCTTGAGACAAATGGTTTGGAGAGGATGTTAACATTCAAAATAACTACTTCATGTCTTCATTTATGGACCAAATGCCAAAAACCATGATTTCTCCATCAAAATTGAGTGCCTTAGTAGAAGCGCGACAAATCCATGGTTGATGTAGCTTTGGTCACTCCCTGAGTTGCTTGATGACTATTACATGTGTGAAATGGCCTTTACATCATCAAATTTCTCCTTAGAAACATTCCTTCATTATGAAAAGCTTCCATCTCTCAAAGCTCCACCTAAAACCAAAACTAAAATGCCTGTAAGAAAATGCAGCGCCTCGCCTGCCTCCTTTGCACAACGACCGCAAATGAACACACAATAAACTTTCTGAGAGATCTTGTATGAAGAAAACCATGCAATCAACCTTGCAAAGTGGCTGAGAGTGAACTTGATGGTGATAATCACGATTTGAACTTGAATGATTAATGTGAAACACTTGTCAGAAGCGCAACATTGTCCTCCTAACCGTTGTACTGATGTTGATGTCATTATTGATCATGATTTGACATTCTAACTTATTGAAGACACCTACAAATCTATGCCCATGATGACAAGGCATGGAAACACGATCTTGCTCATGTTTTCTTGATGTAACTTGACCTTAGACCTACTTAACTTGACCTCTTGGGATATAAAACACCATTTTTGTGACTCTTGACACACTTTGGCATATTTACAATGAATAATAAAAAAAATTATTCCAACTTAAGACCTAAAGCTTGATCTTCCACAAGACCATAGCCACACCTTTATACTTTTGACAAAATTTGAAAGACAAAATTTATTTCTGACTAATATGACTATATGATACTAACATTGGATCTAATGGGGATGGCATCCTCCCTGTGAGGTGCCAAGAACACCATAGACCAAGTGCCTAACCATTGGGATTATTGACTTCTTGCCTTATCTCCAAACTGAATCAAACTAACTTAAATACTGATTACATTATGAGAAATGGCAACAGACCATCAAAATCTCAGGGCCTTCTCTTTAGGCTTCAAATTATCATAATCAATTGTCCACACCTACAAAATGAAAACTTTGCTGCAAATTGAAACTGAAAAAAATGTCCAAACTACAATGTGAAAACGCACTCGCCGAAAGAGATGCTTATCAAGCAAGAGTACTACACACTATTTCGTACTTATCCTACTTTGTTGAGCATCAAGTGTTGGATCAAGTGATCTCAAATTTATAGTAAAGCCAATCAAGTAGATTCTCACATAATTTGACTGCTTGACTATGCTTCAGCAAGATAAAAACTGGAACATTAAATGGAAGAAGCAATTCAAACTCAAAACTGAATCTAATCTCTGCACTGGTGAACAAAAAAAGATCTACCTTGACTGATGATTCCAACAAGTTTGTAAAAGGATCTTGAAAATTAGGGATGACTACCTTTTCCTGATAATGAAGAAATAGACCAACATCTCCTTCATGGTTAAATGCAGATTGATTTGTATGATGGATTTTCTTATCCTCAAATATTATGGCATCGAGATGTTCTTTCCTATCATTAATATCATGGGAAAGAGTTGTGTGTTCTTGTAAATCATCAATTGAGGCATCCACATCTTGAATAACAAAAATGTCTACAAATGACCCTTCATGTATATCAATAAGAATATTGTCTTGCTCCTTTAAAATTTCCGAATTTAACAATTCAAAAGATGAAATATCATGAAATTTTTTTGTACCATCTGAGCAATTAATAATGACCTGTTATTCTTCAGCATTTTCTTGCAACTTTTGGTAAATATCATCTGGAATAATTTCACCGTCTAAAGCTTTTATGCATGCAAATCCAAAAACTTGATTTTCACAGACTTGTTCTTGAAATAAAAAATCAGAAAATGAATGAGCTGAAGAACAACTCAAATGAATATCTTGATGTTCTTCTTGGCTACTTATGAATTGACAAGTCTGTTGAATATGTCCATGAAACTCAGGAGAAAAGACATGAGATTCAACATCAAGATTACAATCTACTTCATTTTCAACAAAAGAAGAAACCTTTGTATGTTGGGAATTTTCTTGAATATCTTGACAAATAACCTCTAACATTTCTTCTTGATGTTGAAAAGGATTGTCATGAAGGGCCTCTAAAGTTTCCTCATCCATGAACTCATTATCTTCATATAAGCTTTCCAAATTTTCAATGGAACTCTAAAAATGTCCACAACAGTTCTCAACCAATGACAAAGAAGGATGAGATTCTTTGTATTTATCAAAAAATAATAAATTAAAATCTTTAAGGGAACATAGAATAGCAAGTGGCACACCTTCATACCAAGATCTTGATTTTTCCTCCAAGGATACCATAAAAATCTTCATCAAGCAGTCCTCATGAAATTCAGCCTTTGATATACGTACATGCATGTGAAACTTAACCAAATGAAGAGCAACATCATATCCCACTCGACCTTTAAATCTTGGTAAATAAGTATGCTAATCTACACAAGGCATGTGATTTGGAAATCCTAGAATAAGAATGCAATGCATAGGAGTGTACCTTGTAGATTTGTGATCCATCTTGAGCCAATAAAGTCGCCAGTAAAGTCCTGATTTCTGGATCTTGGTTCTAGTGGAGTCATTGGATTAGGTTGAAATTTATTTGGAGTCAGCAGGTGAATGGTACAACCTTCATGTGTTTGACTATTTTCCACCATCAACAATCAAATCTAAAACTTTGATGATCTTTCCCGAGGAGTATGGAACCTTTCTCTCCCCAACAACGACGCTAGAATGCTAACTCTCTGTAATTTTACCTAGGTTGAGGAGAGAAATTCAGAGGTAACTAGAAAACCACTTGTAAGCTAGAATCTAGCCCTTCTATATTTAGAGAGGGCTCTCTCTATCTATGAAGTTCAATTTCTTAGATGTTAGGCTAGGTATAGTGCTCAGTAGGGTATGAATTTTAAAGGTTTGCTGGTAGGAATGGAGACAAATCCATTGGGCATACAGTCATGTTTACATGATTATGTTTGCATTGATGAAATGAAGAGAAAATGGAGATTCCACAGGGGCAAGATAGGTAGTCTCTTTAGAGATTTTAAGTCTGAGTTTGTTGTAGGAGGACAAGTGAATAAAAAATGGAAAATGAAAAAAAAGTACCAAGCATCAAGATGAATTCTAATTGTCATTTTAGCAGAAAACGTAGATGTCTAGAAAAAATGAAGCAACACATTGTTTAGAGTGAATTCTGAATCAAATATTTGTTTTAAATAAACCAGAAGATATATATTCAAAGCATGATTTTTCATATAAGACAACTTATAAAGAAAGGAAGCACATATCCAAAGAAAACTAACTCAAGAATCCCTACAAATTCCACTTATGTATTTCATTCACTATAAAAATGTGTCAAAAATAAGTGCAATACAATGTCTCTTTATCCTTAACTTGACCACCCCTTTTCTCCTTTACATTCATATCATAAATAGGCTCAAAATGAATTAGTTCCCACATTTAGGGTTCTACTTACTCATTAGGATTTTCAGTTTCTAACTTATACAATGAAAATAGAACTGATTGCTAAAGACTAGGCACTAGATAACTAAATCTTTTCTAAGCATTTTACATTAATTTCTCAGCCCTAATTTGAGCTTGTGAGTCATTGAATGCTTTATTACAATTACTAAAACCATAAAAAACGAATTTTAGAATATTTTGACTTGGGTAACTTGGTAAAAAAGATGATTGTGTGAAAGTGTAGCACCTAGTTCAACAAAAACACAATAGAGAAGCACAACAACTGATATGTTTCGAATATATCCTAAACGGTAAGTCGGATTGAGCTTATTTTTTGAAAGAAAGTTAATATCATTATAACCCTTCTCCAAAAAACAATTGAGCCAAATCCGACTCATAGATCATGATAAAATCCAAAAATGGATGTAGATGGTGATGGCTCATTTCTCGAAAACCATGAAGCATTTTGACCTGAAATTAAGTGGGCTTATTTACCACACCTCCATGCATCTCCTATAAATATTTCATGGCTAATGGGTACAAGGTTTAATATATATGGTGAAAATGCAGTGATCGTGTGAAAGCGCAACACTCCAAGCTTATACTATCTCCGACCATCCTGTGAACTGCTGAAGGTACTGGGATGGTGTGAAATAGTCTATACAACATTTTAAACCTGTGAGAAAACTTCTAGGCCAACCACAAACCTTCAAACCCAAAAACTTCTTCTTGCAGCCAAAAGCGCAATGTAGTTGCGCAACACACCTTCATCCACATGACTTTACCAAACATTGACCTTCTGATTGAGCCAAATGGATTGGAGAGGATCTTAACATTCAAAATAACCACTTCATGTCTTCATTTATGGACCAAATGCCAAAAACCATGATTTATCCATCAAAATTAAGTGCCTTGGTAGAAGTGCAACAAGGAAGCGCAACGAATCCATGGTTGATGTGGCTTTTTTCACTCCCTAAGTTTCTTGATGACTGTTACATGTGTGAAATGGTACTTACATAATCAAATTCCTCCTTATAACCCTTCTTTCATTATGCAAATATTCCATCTCTTAAACCTCCACCTACAACCAAAGTGTAGCGCCTGTAAGAAAGTGCAGTGCCTCCCCTACCTCCTTTGCACAACGACCTCAAACAACCACACAAAGAGCTTTCTGATGGAGATATGGTGAGCTGAGAGATCTTGTATGAAGACAACCATGCAATCAACCTCAGAAAGTGGTTGAGAGCAAACTTGATGGCGACAATCATGATTTGAACTTGAATGATGAATATGCAACACTTGTCAGAGGCGTAACACTGTCCTCCTAACTATTGTACTAATGATGATGTCACGACTGATCATGATTTGACATTTTAACTAACTCAAGACACCTACAAATTTGTTCCCATGATGATAAGGCATGAGAGCACGATCTTGCTCACTATTTCTTGATGTAACTTAACCTTAAACCTACTTAACTTGACCTCTTGGGATTTAAAAGATCATTTTTGTGAATCTTGACACACTTTTACATATTTACAATGAATAATATTTTTTTTATTCCAACCTAATACCTAAAGCTTGATATTCCATAAGGTGATAGCCACACCTTTATACTTTTGACAAGGTTTGAAAGAAAAAATTGATTTCTCAGTATTATGACTATAGGATCCTAACATGGTATTGTGTAAGTAGGGATATTTTTTGAAGAATAAGGTAGCCATGGTCGTGTGATGCTTTCTTATGGAAAGGGAGAAAACAATATTACGAGACTCTCAAGGATAGACCATCCTTTAAACTATCATCAAGAGCATTGCCAAAAGCCACATGCTAGAAAATTTGGCTTGCCAAAAACAAGGAAATATTCATAATGGAGGTTTGTTCTCCTTCACATATTGCTTTGAAGGCTACTTATCTCCTTTTATGGATTATACAAGACATATCTCTCAGGAAATATATCACCTTGGATAATCTAGAGGAAGCTTGGATGAATCAATTTTAACTTAACCATTTAGGAATTCCATCAAATATCAAAAGATCCTCTGTCAGTATGGATTAGGAGATTAGTATGTTTCCCTTTAAATTCATGGATTAGATGCTCCAAAAATATTCCTATGCCATTTTTTTTGATGGGGCCCACAAAAAAATCTAAGGGTGACATGAGGGGGTGGCAGTCTTCTCAATCCCAACAAAAAAAGGTTGTTCATTGCACTTGGGGTTTGGGAAATGTCTCCAATAACCTTGTTGAATCTCAATCAATGGGCCTCTCCATTGCAAAAGAAGGAGGATTAAAATCCTTGATATCATCAAGGAACTAGATGCTAATTATTAAATGCATGGTGGGAAAAGCATCTATAGTAGGCATCAAACTCAATTCTCCTATCTTCAAGATCATGGACTTAGCCCTGTTATTTCGATCAAGTATTTTTGTATCATATCAAATGAGACCCAAATGACAAGGTAGATTATTGGGATATATGGCCTCATCCTTAGAGCCCAAGGATTTGATTAAAAAATAAGAGTAATTTTAATTTGATTCATTAATGCAAATGGATTTTGGTAAAATATCTAAGTCACATGCTTCATAGGGCATACTCTTCAAGTTTTGAGCTAGTTCCCATACATTTGGATGGTGTGATGTGGATCCCCCATATCCCTTGTGTGCCTTAATTTGGCCCATGCATGATTATTCAATCAGTTCCTTGGGAACATGTAAGATATTTGGGACAATTAATTCTATTTGGTTTTGTTCATTGGAAGTGAAATATGAGCTCAACGTAGATTGAATTGACGGTTTCCAATTCATAGAGGTACAAGGGTGTTTTTAGTTCATGAGCCTCAAGGTTTTGGTCCTCCTTCCTAACTTAATTAATGATGTTTGTCATCATTCAACCCATTTATGCAAGATTCTAACACCGTTCTAGCCAAACCCCCACAAAGTTTTGGTCTCTCTTTGTGGTATATTGTGATGGTGCTCTAGTTATCATTTTCTTTTGTTTCCCTCCAAAATCCCTCTATCTCCTCATGGAAAGGGATTTCCACATAAACTCGAGCTTGCTATGGTTTGATCTATTTTTATTATTATTTATCCAACTCAATTTCTTTTGGGATAACACTTTTAGCATTGTACAAATGGATAAACTGGAGGTGAAGGAAGTTCATAAAGTCCTTTGAAGGCAAGAGGAAGTAATACATGCCAACAACAATACATTGATGGGAATCTTTGCTAAGTTGATGAAATGGAGAAAAGCAATGCCTCTCATAATTCCAAGGTCATGAGCATCCTTCATATTCAGGGCTAGAATATATTCTATTGAGGTTGTTTAGTTGTCTCAGATTCTTGCTTCTTGTCCAAAATATGGATGTCCTTTCTCTTACTTCAAACAATATAAAGTATGGACACTCTATTCAAGCAGGATTTATCAAGGAATATTTTTTCCACCAATTCAAGGATCCCTTGGAGATAAAATTCCAAGAATCCTCTCATTCCAAGGGACAAGAAGCCCATGACAAGTCCCAAGAATGAATCAGATGTATGGTTTTCGAATAATATGTATTAGGGGTAATTTTATTAAGCTATATACCTATTGGAGAACTTAGAATTCTAACTATTGTCACTTACTGCAGAATGTATTTCCAGCTGTCTAAAGAGTAAATGAGCAAAGAATTTTGTAGTCATTTTCTAAGCAGCAAAAGGACTCAAAGCTTAAATTGGACCCTCTCCATTGGAAAGTGCTCTGAACAAGATTTCCAACGATATGTGGAAGTCCAACAATGGATTCCCGGATCAAAATATATGGTTTGCTGAAGTTCAAGGATTGAAGCCTTAGGAAGGAATATTGGAGGTCCATATCGCAGATCGCGTATCAGAGGTCTAGAGATATTGGCACATCACAACATTGCAATCAGGCATATTGGCGATCATAGAATTAGAACTTCTAAACATGAGAACATTTTAAAAATTTGTGATATGGGTGAAGCGTTGATAGTGTTAAAAACCGTCAAGAATGCTGATAAAGGATTAAAAAAGGATTTCATCGCAAAACCAAAGTTGGGCAAGCCCTTTTCTCTCTCCTCTAGAAGGACACATGGTGCCACATGATTGGTTCCAATAAAGATATAGTGGCATCCAATGTCAGCATGATGTGGTAGTACGACAGGACACATGGTAGGAAGTTTTGACATTTTGAGGGGCCTAAGGGGACAAATTTGGATGACATGTGTCACCACTCATGAGGTGCCACGTGGAGTGATGACGTAATATCGAAGGTTGACATATCAGAGGTTGAGGATGTCAGAACTTTATAACAATTGGTGTTTGAAAAACTTTCGATAAGTGGGGCTCTAATATTGGGCTGGCACATGGCTGAGAAGAGTTTGAAGAAACAAGGGGAGAAAAGCATTTAACAGAAGAAAAATGGCCCCCAGAAGGAACAAAATGCCCTAGCACCTTAAGGCTAAGTGTTAGGTCACAACCCTCGGTCCTATGATGAGAAATGAAAAAAGGGGCTAAACAAAAGGAGCTTGGTGGCATCATAACTTTATGATTTTAGAAGGCTTTTGTAAATGAAGTTTCGTTGAGTTGCATCTCTAACATATTGGGCTCCGATAGTGTAACACATAAGTATTAAAATATGGATGAGTCGGTCGCTATGTTACATAAAACCACTAAGGCCATCATAGGTGATCGCTCCCACTTCCAGAAAGTGGGGAATTCAAGTAGTTAAGGTGAAAATGACAGGTGAATCAATTGAGTAACTGAAGAGGAACATCATGGAAAAGGTGTGGCCTGATTAGAGGCGATCACAAGAATTGGCATGGAGATATTTTTATATGGTCATCATTCATTTTTCCCATGTTTTGTTATTTTTTTATTTGTTGCATTTTACAGAAGGAATCAAATCTGTTGTAATCATTTGTGCAGCAGAACCTTTGCACGTTGAGACAACTAGTTGATCAGACAACTGGAGCTTGACTGAGATATTTTGTAACTGTTGTTCAAAGCTCCTGCTCTTCTTATAAATAGAGGGAAGAAACACTTAAGAAAGGTTCCAAAATTCTGCATTCTAGAGGCCCGAATTCTGCTTTTGCAAGTTCTGAGCTTTGTTTGCAGAGAGAGTGGTTCTGCTTTGGTTCATTTTTATTGTTCATGAGGTGCTCGGGCATATAAAATTATTAAATGTGATGGACTAGTGATTTGGATTCCATGTTCAAATATTAATGAAGCAGTTTTATTGATTCGAAATGGAGCAATGCACAATATGTTTTCTCCTTTGTATATCATTTCATGTATGTATTTCCTCTTCTGAAATTGTGTAATGAAGTATCCATTTTCGCTCTCTCATGGTTGTATGTATGGTGCTAAGTAGTGAGAAGTACCTGTGAAAACGCAAATTTACTTGTGTTATTTGATAGCCTGCAGTACCCATGTAATCACATATTTACTTGTGTTATTTGATAACCTACAATACATGTATGTAAGCATAGATTTACTTATGCTAATTTGTGACAAATGTATTCGTGAGGCGTAGAGATTGAGACCTTAATTTGTGCTCCATGTTTTCTGGATTTTCACCTCCTCACTCTTCCATATTTCTGCTGGAGATTGTTGCTTAGGATTTTTTGTTATGTCTAGCCCTCTGCGTCGACTTCCCTCCTTTCCTTCCTCCTGTTCATCTATACTACAATAACAATGTTAAATTATGTATTATTGTGTGTTGGACACCATAACCAACACAATTCTCTTTGAGATTAGCCATATCTACTAGTGTGTATTTCGATCTATGTGTTTGCTTGAGTTTACCTTGGCAAAGGGCTATTGAACCATGCTCTAAATTATCCTTTTTCAAATTACATGATGTATGGAGTGTACCAGAAAGCCTTTAGATAATATTCAAAAGAACTCCTCTCGGATTCCCTAGGCACTGACCATTTTATTTCAACCCGAGAGTTGTCTCTAGGAGGCTTCTATATCTTCTGAAGCACTTGTGTGATAGGAGATAGAAAAAGCTACAACATCTTTCTAGCGCCATTGCCAGGGAACGAATCAAAATATTTTTCCTTGGGTACAAAAAATTTTACATTCCCTTTGTCGGGTGAGCAAAGGGAAGTGTGGGTTAAAGATCTCTCACCTTGGCGACTCCACTGTTTGAATATTATTGTAAACACCCTTGCGACTCCACTGTCTATATCTTATTGTAAACATGCTGAAAAATCCACTATTTGAATCTTATTGTAAACATCTTGGTGACTCCACTGTTTGAATCTTATTGTAAACACCCTGATGACGCCACTGTCTATATCCTTATTTGGTCATCCTGGATTTTAAGAGGCTTCTACATCTTCTAAAGCAATTGTGTGACAGGATATAGAAAAAGCTACAACACTAACTTTGATAAGATCTTAGAGTATGTGTTAACTTTCCCAAAAGAAGGAATTGTTTCTTACAGTGTTGGATTTGTTTAAACTCCATAACAAATTGTATATCTATTATCTTTGGCACAAAAATATTCATAATATAAATTTTTATTTTGGTGAACAAAAATATTAATTTACAAAATATTTAACTCCACCCATATATTATTGTCATTATACAATTGCTATGTATCCCCACATAAACATAATAATAACCAAATTGAACATGCTAAATTGATTCACATACGCTTTTACTATCAATAATTTATATATTTAACAAAATTATTCTCATATATAAAATATGCTTTGTACATCCACAGACAAGAGAGTATCATAGACTAATTTGATGATTAGCTTGACCATAACTTTAAAAATAGATTATTATTATTATTTTTAATAGTAATGAGTAATAATTTTATAAAATTTACCCAGATTATAGAAAAAAATAAGAGAATTACATCATTTTGAAGTCCAGATTCTATGACAATAGAAAATTCACTGAGAGGTTCTGCCTACTCTTGACAAAAGTAAAATAATATAAACTTCCTATTGGCTTGTTTACAACTATATATCCTGCAAAACTAGCCATAAATAAACACAATTTTACAATAATTTTTCATTCACTATGACGGGAATCCACTGACATTGCATCCTCCAATTCAACATTTACAATTCCTTTTATTGGTTTTGGTCTCCCTGTTAGTCTTTTCCTCGACATATTATCCACTTTATGACGAAGAGAATTGATTTCATCATTTTGATGATCCATCTGTTGTTGAAGGGATAACACATTATCTGATTGGTCCACTACCTGGAGGGAGAGCCACTGAATGAGATGCAAAAGAAAGTGTCAGTTAATGTTGTTGACGATGGGGAGATGAGGGAAGAGAAGTCACTTTGGGGGTCCTTCTCCTTCATCGTGATGCCTGTGGGAGTCCATTAGGCCCTTGCAACTATTCCTTCTCCAATTCTAGAGTCTATCTCCTTGCAACTCTAACCCGGAGCCCTTATAGAAATGGCACCAATGATACAAAGGGAAGACACTTGCTAATGAACTTTTAGGCATAACAAGAAACTTATACCAAGCATGGAAAAATTAGGTTACCAAATTCGAAGTCATTTGCAAAAATAATTCTTGCAAACCCTTCCCTTTGTTTCTTTCCTTGCACTCGGTCTACTTGGTGCACAATTTGACCTTTCTTATATCAAATGTCACCTGCATATGCTTCAAATTCAACTTGTGTTGGAGATTCCTTCTGCAAATTCAAGGTATTAGCATGACTGTGAGTCTAATGTGAACAATCCTAGTTGATCCTGCCTTCTCCTTCCAAGGGTGAAGACTCAAGGGATGGATATCAAGATAGAGCCTATCTTATTTTTGCTTCAAATGACAATCCATATTTATCTGATAAATACTTCCCTTATATGAACAAGTTCCCTCCTTCATGAATGCTTGATGAGATCTCTGATCCTCCCACACAAACTAAATCCTTCTTTTTGATGTGATTAATACATTTTGCAAGACCAGGAGGATGTAAGACCCACATATGAGTTTTAATAGCCAAGACCCATCATGCAACCTTACTAATAATAGAGTATAGGAGGGTGTGTGGTGTGCATGCTGGCCCAACGCCACCTCCCATATGAGACAACCTCCACTGGAAGAACTCACATCAATTGTCATTGAATCCACGCTATTTTCAATAATTCCCGTTGATTTGGTTACTAATTTTGTTTTCCCCCACTGGTTCTTATGATTATATAATCTGAAAACTTAGGGAGATATAACATATTCATATGTGAAATCATGGAATGGTATTCCAACTCCTTTTCCTATTGACCTATGTTCGGCCCTTCTGGAGACCACAAGCTTGATTGGCTTGTTTGTCTACCATTGAATTTTGGCTTATAAGGACATGAAAGAAGATTTTATGTTGCAAGGATTCAAATATACCCTTGATCCTCTGCAAAAGAAGATTTATCTTGTTGGCCATGGAGGTTGCACTTTTTTGCAAGAGATGGATGGTTATGAGAGAATCCCCTAAAATAGGGATCCTAGAGATTCCAATGTCCTTGGCTAAGGTTAGTCCTAGGAGAAGACCATATATTTCTACCATGTTGTTAGTTTCTTTACGAAGGCCCCACACAAACTTAATTTCTTGATGCTTATAGGATCCCAAAGGATCCCGCCCCCCTCTTAACACCCCTTAGTTTTGTTTTGATGCCCCATCAAAGAAAATAGTCCAGTTGTCTTAGGATTTCTTCTAGTGTTAAAATTTTGTATCAAAGAGATGGATTTTTCAACTTGGATTCAGGGATTGAGTTCAAGGAGAGATAGGGATAGGAATTTAGGGATCAACCAAAGAACCAACCCAAAGGCTTTCATGATTGTCTAGATATGGGTCTCTCTATCAATAAATTGGTACCAATTGGATTCTATATAGAGGGAAAGGGCTTTGAGAATCGAGGCATAGGCAGGGATAAAGGTGTCTTTAAAGCTAACACTATTATGGGAAAGCTAGATTAGCTAGAAAATGTGTTTGGGAAAGGATTTCCAAATCCATTTGAAGTGAGGTTTTCCAGAGAAAGAGCCTTCGTAATTATTGTGCCATTTTGAAAATCGTACAATGACAACTATTGAGAATATTAAGGGAGATAATATAGGTCCCAAGGCATAGGACCAAAACTAAGAGGAATATGGGCACCAGAGGAAAAGGCTAGGAATGGATTCTTCATCCTACAAGAATAAAGGGCATCTTGAGGGGCCATGGATCTTCCTCTTTTGAAGGTTCTCTGTGACAAGGATTTTTTTATGAGCTAGAAACCAACAAAAGGAGTTTATTTTAGGGATGGAATTAATCATCCAAATGTTCCTCCAAATTGTTGAATTTGGAGGAACTTGTTGAGAGAAAGAAGATCTTCATACCCTACCTTCATTATGTACCTATGCACTTTCCATCCAAAATGATCCTCAGCTTCATGATGCCATGGGGCACATCCCGACAGCCCATCCTGAAGTTTATTCACAAGCCTAAGTAGATTTGAGGGGATAAGCTCTGTCCTCCAGCCATACCACCTACTTGAGATGTCCCATTTAGAGAATTGCTCCAAAATATGGATTCCATTGCTTGATAAGAACTGATGGAGAGGCCTAAGCTTCAGATTAGAGAGAAAATGAGGTTTTTTCATAATAGAATTCATCCACATATTGATTCTTGAACCACTCCTAGGTGTACAACTGATGTGTGTATCAATCAAAGAAGCTAAGGATGAAAATAATTTCCAGATTGATGAGACATTCCTGAGCTATTGTGTGTTCTGCCCATCTTCACGGCTTGTCCCGTACTTAGCAAGAAGAACATGAACCCACCAGGCATGAGGATTTTATCTTATTTTCTAGGCCAATTTAGCTCCCATTGCTTGATTTACTAAGATAAGAGCTCTAATGCCAAAACCTCCATGCGCTATGGTGGAGCAAGTTGTGGACCAATTGACTAGATGAAATTTTTTAGTGGTTGATTTTTTTCCTTCCCACATAAGCTTCCTTGTGATATTCCCCAAGGTATTGAGAATATAGTGAGGAGCCAGTGTTATCGAGAACTGAAATATGGGAATAATAGAGAGGACAACCTTGATGAGAATTATGCGCCCTACTAAGGTGAGAAATCTAGCTCCCCAAGATTCCAAACTTCCTTTAACCTTTTCAATCGCATTGTTCCATGCTTATGGGGACTATGAATGAAGGAAAATTAGGATGCCTAGATACTTAAACTCTTACCAATGCTTGACAATGCTATATCCCAAAACCTCACCAATATGAAGTCTCTTCATTGTTGATATGTTCCAAGTGTAGATTTGGGATTCGGTTGAATTTTATAGACCTATTAAGGCCTCCAAGAAATGAGCAAAGACCACTTTGAATCAATTTTCTAATGTATCTAACGCTCATCCCATCAGAATGGTGTTATCTGCAAACTAGACTTGATTTATGCTTTTAACTTTAGGAGTAAATTTGAGACCTGGAAGATTCCTAGTTCGACGATCATGCTCAAGGTGTCTACTTAGGGAGTTGGCTTGGACAACATATAAGAAAGGAGAGAGTGAGAAACCTTGGCAAAGGCCACTGGAGGATTGAAAGAATCAAGTGAACTTGTCATTAACTAAGGGAGCAATTTAAGGAGACTTGATGAAAAGATAAATCCATTGAATAAACTTATCAATGAAACCCATTTTACTCAAAATTTTGAACACAAAACTGTCTTACATGATTGAAAGCATTGACTAAGTCCAACTTTATTTCCATTCCTTTATCTTTCCTTGATCTGCTAAAATGAATGACTTCCTACACCATGATAATATTGTCAAAAATATGCCTTCCTGGAATGAGACCCCCTTGGTTTTCAAAAATTATGGATGGAAGAATTCTCTTGAGATTGTTTGCAATTATCTTGGAGATGATATTGTAAGATAAACTACATATGGAGATGGGATAAAATTTGGAGAAGGATGAAGGGTTGGATTCTTTTGGAATCAAGGCCAGGAATGATGAATTAATTCATCCTCCTATCCAACCATGTTTTAATGAGTATCCCACCATTCTACATAGATACTTTTTAATAATTTCCCAGAAGTGTTGATAGAAGTCCAAGGAAAAACCATCTGGCACTGGGACTTTATATAGGTGGAGTGAGAAAACCACTCTATGAATTTCCTCTTTAGTGGGGAGCTGGCTTAACTGATTGTTTGCCTCTGATACCATGGGTTTTATGTGTTCTAGCATATATTATTTAGACTCCTTTGATGGACGGGAGCCTTCCGAATATAATTTGTTGAAGAAAGAAACTGATTCTTCCTTTATCTACTGGAAGTCTTCAATCTTAGTGCCATTAATTGTGATTGACTATATTAAAATCTTCCTCTCTCTATTATAGGCTTGCTTATGGAATAATTTAGTGTTTTGATCCTCCCTTCAGCCAAATTCTTTTAGAATTAATTCTCCAATCTCCCTCCTCCTCTTTAAGTTTTGAGTGATATTTATCAAATAATATTCTTTCCTTTACAAAATTTCAGTGGTCATGTCGCTCTTGTCCATAGTTGTGTTGAGCGAATTCATAATGCACTCTGGGACTTTTAAGGCAACTTGTTTTTCCACCTGCGAAGCTTTGGCTCAAACATTAATACAATCATTTATCCTTTTGAGTTTTTTTCCCATATTTTGATAGGACTATCATCCACCCATTGGGACCAAGAGATGGAAACGAGGGAGTGAAAATCTTGTTGATTAAACAAAAGTAGGCTACATCATAATAAGGTAAACATTGATGAGAGGAGCAAGGACCAATCTTACTAGGTGATGGTCTAAGTCATTGCAAGGAAGGATATCTGATATGATAGATAGATTGCATTGCATGAAGGCATCAACAATAAGAGAGCAGTCAAGTCTGGTAGCCATTGTAGAGGGCCCGAATATTCTATTATTACAAGTATATTTGAGCTTGGAGGGGATAGCTTAAAATAATTTAAAGTGGGATATGAGGTAATCCATGTGCTTCGGAAAGGGGTCCTTGATGGGAAGCCCCCCTTTTTTTCCCAACTCAGATTAGTAATATTGAAGTCTCCTCCAAATGTATTGATAGATCCAAATTTTGTATCCTTTAATGCCATCAAAGAAGCCCAAAATGGTTGCTTATCATGAAAATGTACAAGCATATAAAGATTGATTACTGAACATACCTTGTTGGAAGATAGATCCATGAAGGAGGAAGCAATCTGGTGGGAATTTTGGAGGGAATTGAGCAATTTGACTTGAGCCGAATCCCAAAACATGCAAAGACCTCCTGATGCTCCTCTTACATTTACTACCTCTAGTCCACTTCCATTCCACATTTGATTGTGAAACACTACCATATCTTGTTCTTGTAACTTGGTTTCCTACAAAAGGGAAATTGAGGTCCTTTCCTTTTGAATCAATGATTTGACTTCTGATCTCTTTTTCTCATACCCTAGGCCTCTATAATTCCAAGAAAGAATGATCATTGCTTACATTTGGAGGTAGTCATCCCTTTATTAGGGTTAGAATGCACATTCCATTTATTCCCTTTATTCCCTAAGTCACCATAGTGGATACTTTTAAGGGTAGCATAGTGCCCCAATTCTTTCTCTTTTTCAGTTTGCTCAATCCCTAATTCCCAATTAGAATTTCTATTGAGAAATGGCAACAAGAAATTCCAGTTTAATTTGTTCTTGAATTAAACTGAGAATTGCAATCGAATTCTATTCTCATAGCAACTTGTAAATAGTTAATTAAGTTTAACTAACTTAATTATCTTAGGAATTTTGAGTTGGAAGTCTTTCTGTATTCATGTATATTTTCTCCCTAAGTTTTAGGGGTCCAGTATGAGTTTAAATTGAGTTGGAAATTAGATCACTCAATTTACTGAGTTAAGTTAGTTAAATTAGTTCCAAACTATTTGAGAAACTAATAGAGGAATAACAACCAGTTGGTGCACTAATGCATCCACTAGTGCTACTCTAGTTAACTAAATATTCCCTCATGAGAAACTCATGCGTGTCAGTTCAGAGAAAGACCTAGTTGAGGCTAGAGTGGAGGGACAAAGTACTATTAATGGTATTATTTATTGGAGTGTAAATATCATGCATGCATCAGAGATTGATCCTATGTTTGGATTACGTAGTTTTGGAAGCATGAATTCCCTTTAAATACAGGATTCATCCTAGGAATTATGCAAGAGATTAGGAGCTCGGAGAGCTGCATAAATGGCTAAGTGTTGGCGAAGAGCTAGCTTGTGAGTTGAGCATAATTGTGCGGAATTGTTCTAGTGAGAACAAGCTTTGTATATTCCCTCATACGTCTGATCTATGAAATACAAATAACATGGTTTTGAGTAGTGTCTTTCCCCATATACATATTGTGTTATGTGCCATTGATTTGTCTTCTTCTTTTTCATATTGTTTTCATCGATCTATTAGCTTATGCTGGTTGAAAGTAGAATTAGATTCTTGTATTTTGATTTAGTACGTTGCATGAGCTTGTGAACCTACATCATTTTCTACATGGTATCAGAGCTAAGAACAATATACTAGAGGAAATTTCAAAGTTTTGAGTTTTGGGTTATAGGTGAAATTCGAATTTGCAATACATACTACAGGATCAGCAGATGGCATTCTACGGTTTACGGCTTGAGTATTCCTTGGAAGGCGGCTCAAATTTTATAGCCTGGAGGGACATAATGGAGTCTATGCTAGAGGATAATGGTTTGAAGGAATTCATTGATCAAGAAATTCTTAAGTCAGCAGCATTAGATGCACAAAATTTGGCCGAATGGAAGAAGTGTGTGGCGAAGGCAAGGCGGATAATCCTTGAGGGATTTTGAGATCACATTGTCTCGAGTCTCCATGGTAAGGAAACTTCGTATGATATGTGGAAAGCATTGACGAACTTGTATCATAACAATAGTGACCAAAGGAAATTGGCACTGATGGACAAACTTTGAAAAATTAAAATGGAGAAAGGCAAGACGATTCCAAAATACTTGACCAAGTTCACTCAATGTCGTGATGAACTTGGAAGTGTTGGAATCACGGTTACTGACGATGATATGGTGAGTATTGCTCTTCTAGGACTCCCAAAGAGTTGGCATAATTATCATGACTCTGTCAATGATCGGGAGAAGTTGCTGGATTGGGAACTATGATGGTATGTTTTGATGCAGGAGGAGATCAGGAGAAACACTAGGGATGGCTCTTCATCAAAGATCGATGATGAAGAGAATTGTGCCTTAGCGATTAAGGCGAAAAAGGGGAAAGGGAAATCTTTCCATTCCAAATTTGATTCTTATCATGGAGGTAAGAAGAAAGACATGATGAAATTTAAGTGCTTTCATTGTCATGTGTTGGGCCATTTTGCTACAAATTTTCCATTCAATGAGTCTAAGAAGAAGTCCTCAAGAGGAGCGTCGGGTGAAGCTTTGGCCTCTCAATTCGAATTGGACTTTTCCCTCATTTCATGCATGTTGTCATCAATAATGGGAAGTGCATGGTACATATACAATGGATCTTCATTCCACATGAATGGAGACAAAGAGTTATTTAGTGACCTGGAGGAGAAAGATCTCCAGATGCATATCAAGATGGGTGACGACGGGAAGTATAGTGTTACTGGATTGGGCACGATTACTTTTCAGAGGGAGCATGGGGCTCCACTCACCTTGAAGAATGTTATGTATGTGCCTGGGCTGAAGAAGAACTTGGTATCCAATGCCATGCTTGAGGATAGAGGCTATGATGTTATCTTCTCGAAAGGAAAAGTGTTCCTTCAACACATAGCCATGGGTCAAGTAAAGAATATAAGGATTTGGGTGAAGAATCTCTATAAGCTGGAGGCAGAGGAGTATGCTGCTTTGAGCACAAAGTTAGAAAGGGTGTAGAGACGAGACATTGGTGAGTTGTGGCACATGCGATTGGGCCACTTGCATCATGGGGATTTGAAGATATTGCAGCAGATCTCTACCAGTCTTCCCAAAGGTACGCTTGAGCAAGTTGATACATGCAAAGGGGTGTACTTTGGGAAAATACACCAAGTCTTCCTTTCATGACATAAATAGTTGAGCAGAGGCTATTCTAGAGCGAGTCCATTCAAATGTGTGTGGACCATTCTCGAGAACATCCACGGCCAAACAAAGGTATTATGTTATATTTGTTGATGACTTTTCTCGTAAATGCTGTATATTTTTCATGTAGAAAAAGGATCAAACCTTCACAAAGTTTTTTGAGTTTAAAGAATTGGTGGAGAAAGAGTCGAGCAAGAAGGTTAAAGATCTATGGAGTGATAACAGTTGTGAGTATGTCTCAAACGAGTTTAAGAACTTCTGTGCAGCGGAAGGGATTAAACAAGAGTGGACGACACCCCATAACCCTCAGCAAAATGGGGTGGCCGAGAGGAAGAACATAAGCATAGTAAAGGCAACAAGGGCGATGTTTCATTTTCAGGGCCTACCACTACACTTGTGGGCTGAGGCATGCAAGGCATCAGTTTATGTTCAAAACCGTAGCCCACATTAGATACTTGAGATGAAGATACCAGAGGAAGCTTATTCTGGTAAGAGGCCAGATGTTGGTCACTTCAGGATTTTTGGGTCATCGGTATATTTCCATGTGACCAAAGATGCATGGAAGAAGCTTGAGTTGATAACAAAGTTGGGGATATTTGTGGGGTACACTGATACACCTCACAACTATCGGGTGTACTTGCCAACCAGTAGGATGACAGTGGTTCATAGGGATGTCAGATTTGATGAGGAGAAGGCCATGAGAGTTTCTCTTGAGAGGGAGCTTGAGCTACATGCGTATGAGGAGATTTTAGCTCCTAAAGTTGAGGAGTCTCAGATTGATGTGGAGCAGCCACATGCAGAGGATCCGGGAGTGGAGACATCCAATCAGGTAGAGTTTTCCAAGAGGGAAGAAAGCGCACCAGAGAGGCTGACAGATTGTTGGATGATGCACGAGAGAATGTGGGAGCACCCACTTCTCAGTGTAGGCAGAGGAGATTAGCTGAGAGGTACACTAGATACATGGCTCTTATAGGAGAATGTGTTGTGATAGAGCCATCTTCCTTTAAGGAAGAAATGCAACAACAGGTTTGGGTTGATTCCATGGTGGAGGAATATGACTCCATAGTTCATAAAAATGTTTGGGATGTGGTCCCGAGACCGGAGAACAAGTAAGTGGTGAGCTCTCGTTGACTTTATAAGGTAAAGAAAGTGGCAGATGGTAGTGTGGAGAAGCATAGGGCTAGATTTGTGGCCCGTGCCTTTTCACAGGTAGAGGGGATTGACTATGATGAGACCCTTTCTCCTGTTGCAAGGTACCCCAATCAGATCTATATTGGCAGTATCAACATAGATGGGTTGGAAGATACATCAGATGGATGTGAAGATAACCTTCCTTAATGGCATGATTGAGGAAGAGGTGTACATAGAGCAGCTTGAAGGTTTTGAGACATTTGACCATGAGTCACATGTGTGTTGGCTCAAGAGAGTGTTGTATGGGCTGAAGCAAGAACCCCGTGCTTGGTACACCAGGATAGATAGTTACTTCACCAAGTTGGGCTTCACAAAGAGTGAAGCAGATGTGAACCTTTACCACATAGTGGTGGAAGGTAAGTTATTGATCATTGTACTTTATGTTGATGATCTCATACTGATAGGTGATGATCAACTGATCAAATCTTGCAAGGAGGACCTTGCAAGAGAGTTTGAGATGAAGGACATGGGGCTCATGCATTACTTTCTTGGCATGGAGGTATGGTAGGGAGATGGGGAGTTGTTTGTGTCCCAGGGAAAGTATGCCAATTAGATACTCAAGAGATTCTGCATGGAGAGAAACAAACCCATGGAGACTCCTCTAGCAGGTAACTAGAAGAAGGAGGATGCTACTTCAGGGGTAGTGGAAGCTACTGTTTACAGACAACTTGTGGGTTCACTCATGTACTTGGTGAACACACGACCATATATGTGTTATGTAGTTAACCAACTTAGTCAAGTGATGGTTAGGCCCACCAAGGTATATTGGAAGGCAGAAAAGCATGTGTTGAGATATCTCAGGGGCTCTTCTTCGTATGGATTATGGTACAAACAGATAGAGGGAGTGAAGCTTCAAGGCTTCACCGATGTAGATTGGGTAGGGGGTCCATTCGACAGGAAGAGCACATTAGGAGGGATCTTCAGTATTGGGTCAAAGACAGTTTCTTAGTACATAGGCAGAGTACATGGTTGCGAGTCAAGAAACATATGAAGCCATCTGGATGAGGAATATCCTAGTTGGTTTGTTTGGTCAGTATATGGATCCAACTGTGATTTACTGCGATAATCAGAGTTGTATCAAACTCTTTGAAAACCCAGTTTTTCATGATTGGTCCAAGCATATTGATATCCGATATCATCATCTCAGAGATTGTGTATTGAGGCAGACTATGTTATTAGAGTATATTCCTATGGAGGAGCAAGATGCTGACATTTTGACAAAGGCATTGTCAAGATGTAAATTCTAATTTCACAAAGACAGGATCAGGGTAGCTGATAATCCCTTTCTTGTTGAGAGGGAGTATTGAGAAATGGCAACAAGAAATTCCAGTTTAATTTGTCCTTGAATTAAACTGAGAATTAAAATCGAATTCTATTCTCTAAGAAACTTGTAAATAGTTAATCAAGTTTAATTAACTTAATTAGCTGAGGAATTTCGAGTTGAAAGTCTTTCTGTGTTCATGTATATGTTCTCCCTAAGTTTTAGGGTCCAATATGAGTTTAAATTGAATTTGAAATTAGATCACTCAGTTCACTGAGTTGAGTTCAGTTAAATTAGTTCCAAACTGTTTAAGGAACTAATAGAGGGCTAACAGTGAGTTGGTGCACTAATGCATCCACTAGTGCTACTCTAGTTAACTGAGATTCCATCATGAGAAACTCATGCATGTTAGTCCAGAGGATGACCCAGTTGAGACTAGAGTGTAGGGACAGTGTACTATCAGTGGTATTATTTACTAGAGTGTAAATATCATGCATGCATCAAAGATTGATCCTATGTTTGGATTACACAGTTTTGGAAGCATGAATTCCCTTTAAATACAGGGTATTCATCCTAGGAATTACGCAAGAGATTAGGAGCTTGGAGAGCTACAAAATTGGCTAAGTGTTGGCTAAGAAGTAGCTTGTGAGCTGAGACAGTTGAGCATACTTGTGCGGAATTGTTCTAGTGAGAACAAGCTTTGTATCTTCACTCATATTTATGATATATGCAATACAAAATAGTGGGGTTTTGAGTAGTGGCTTTCCCCATATACGTATTGTGTTATGTGCCATTGATTTGTCTTCTTCTTGTTGAAATTATTTTCATCGATCTATTGACTTCCGCTGGTTGTAAGTAGAAGTTGATTCTTGTTTTTTGCTTTAGTACATTGCATGAGCTTGTGAATCTACATGATTTTCTACAATTTCAACCTGGACTATGGGTTTTGTGCTCCTTTTCTTGCACTTTCTTAGCTTCTGATTTTTTGTCATCCAAACTTGCAAAGGTGTTGCCAACTGCTACTTCTTTCGATGAAAGGAATTTCTCTTCCTCATTTAAGGAGTCGACCCGAGAGGACTCTAGATCCTCTATAACCGTTGCTTCCTTTTCACGGGGTGGATGGAGAGGTGACTTTGGAGCCTTAGTGGTTGGATCTTCTCCTATAGATCTTGATGGAAGAATTTCCCCTTATTCTCCTAGAGAATGAAGGGCCTCGTACCGATTAATGCTCAAGTCTCCTTGAGTTGGCGATTTTCTTGCCCCCTCACTGTTGCCTTTTGATTTGGACTTAGGGGATCTAGGAGGAAGGAGGGGAAGGGGGGGCGGGGGTTGCGGGCGAGGGGGGGCTGGGGGCAGTAGATTATGTTGAGGTTATCGAGTCTGTTACTGTGTAGAGGGGTTTTGACACTGAGGACCTTTCCTCCTTTTGGCTTGTTTCCACTGATCTCCCTGCTCACCTTGGTTAGTGTGATGCTCGACCCTTTTGGGGCAATTTCTTGCAAAATGGCCATATTCATGACAAATCTTACACTTAAATGGTAACTAATCATAGTCCAACTCATGAATATGTGTCCAATTATCCATGTTGAGATTGATGGCTACAAGAAGTCCTTTATCAAGATCCACTTCCACACAAATTCACGCACATGAGAAGAGACCATCTCTCGACTTTGTACAACGAATGTATTTTCTAAGAGCATTACCAATCCTCCTAAAGGTTGCATCATTCCAATAGTGCAAAGGAAGGGCAGGCAATTTCACCCATACTGGTATTGTGGATGGGACGTCACATTCCAAGTTGAAATTTGAGCTCCATCGATCTAGATAAAGCCCCTAAGCTCCCATGAAGTAAGGCCCACTACAAAATATTAGATCTCGATCAAATTTATTTTCAAAAGAAAAAGTGAAAAACACTTTCCAACAAAAAGAACATGAAACCTCGCCTTTGATAAAGGGCTTCTAGTTGTTCAAGATCCATTGTTGAACAATCTTGGGGGATGGCCAAAGCCACATACACTGTCCAACCAAACCCCGATCTACAAGTTGGAGAGCTCGACGACGAACTTGAGGAGCGACAATCTCGATCTTGGGGATGTTATCAAGTGAATCGCTGCAACGCTACAAGGACGTGGACACAAAGTCGTTTTTCCAAAATTAAATTATTATATAATTTCATATTTATATAATACCAACAAAATATAAGCATTTTCAACTTTAACAAAGCCGTATCACATATCTTTTCATAATTTTAAAAATTATAAAAAATAATGAAAATCAAATCAACGCTTTAAGATTTGTTTTAAAATTAATAAATATAATTGATTTAAAAAATTAAAATTAATTTAATGAATAAATGTTTAGAAAAATTGAAATTATTTAATAATAAACCCGTTTAAAAAAATTAAAAGTTCTAAAATAAATTGGTTAACTACGTTAAATTAAAACTAAAACCAAATATTATATATGATTATGTTGAGGTTATCGAGTCTGTTACTGTGTAGATGGTATGCCTTAGAGTGCTTTGACTTTTTTCCCTATAAGTATAAAGTGTGTCGTATTGCCATCCAAATGGTTTTTCATAATTGTTTTTTCTGACCATCATTGAATGTGAGTGATCTAAATGGTCAAAGGTAATTGCTCAACGACCTTTGTGGTTGAAATATGGACCTCTTAACCTCTAGTGATAAGATAAGAATAAGTTGAACACATAATTTTATATTCACCACAACCGCAACAACATCACCTATGGTCCCAAGGGTCATTGGATTTTTTATTTAATTATTTTGTTGGTTTGTTAGTTAGTTAGGTAGGTTACGCGAGTTTTAAGATTATTGGTACTTTTAATCAGTGATTTGAGTAATTGTGATTCAGTGATAAAGTTATTAAAATTTGGTTTACTATACCTGTTTTTAGTATAGTTGGATTTTTGCTATAAAATTTTAAATCAATAATTTTTATATCATAAAATGTTTTAACAAAATATTTTATTAACATCTGCTCAACACCCTATTAACTATTTATTAATTTTTTTTGTCAACATTTTTAATTAACATTTAAATCCCAGATGCGGGTGTTTTACACGCGTAGCAGACCAGAGGCTCGTCACATGGGCATGTGTCAGCCCGAATGAGCCACGCGGTACCCTGCAGAATATTTCATAAGGGTGCTTGCAGTTGATCCTCCGCGAGTGTTATTACCCGTCCTTTCCGCCTTTATTGTCCTCCTGCAAATATGTGAGATTGCGCTTCAAATGCCGGGAACCTCTGTCACATTCCCGCATTCTTTCGAAGCGTATGGGCACTCAGTGGCAGCGTTGGAACATCCTCTGGTTCTGTGGGGGATTGCGCAGGGACATTCCTGCGCTTTGGTAAACTTGGCAATGCAGCGCGAGCGTCTGAGAATGAGCAGCCGTCGAGGAAGCTCAAGGGGTCGAGCTTCAGCTTAGAGGACCGCAATTTCTCCCTCTTCCTCAGTTGAGGTAACTTCTGACCATCACCGCGTCCATGGTAGAGCAGCAGGCCGTGGCAGAGCACCTGGGTGTGGAGAAATCCTGGAATGCGGACACACAGCGCATCCCACAGTCAGGTGCCTACTATTGATCTGCAATGCCCTATCAGGGAAAGCTTTTCCCCAGCCACTCAGGCTGCCCTTGCGGGCCCCAGCGAACTGGCTCAGAGGATCCAACTCTCTGACTCGGATGACCGACAGCAATTCTGGGGCAAGGGGGAGGAAGAGCCGTATACCACCGACGATGAATAATTCAACCAACAGTTCGCTCTCAGCTGCCGGGAAGGGAGAGCTTTTCTCTGTTTTCGCTCCTCGTTATCTGTAGGTGTTCGGTTTCAGTCTAGATTTCAAAATCTATGTGTTGGCTATCCATATGTTATATGTGTCGGCTATAAGCAATTTCATGAGTCGTAATGTTAGTCTGTCATAGCATCCAATTTTTGTACCTGTTCAATTTTGGATATGTCTAAACTTGGGCAAACTGTCAATCTCTCGGCAGGAGTTACAGGGCCACGGCCGTGTTGTAATACTAATGTAATTTTTGACTTTTTGTAATATAATAGAATAGCCTGATTCAAAAAAAAAAAAAATAATAATTAACATTTAAATCTCTTTGATTATTTAATTGAGAAAAATCGAAAAAACTCAACACATCTAACGAGGAATGGATAGTTTTTTCAGAGCGAAAAAAACATGATAAAATTATATAAGATATATAAAAAAAAATAGATACATTGACAGAAAGTTCTTCATAGGGGCTATTTGTAGCAGAGAGATAAGATTTCCAAGATTATAGCCAGCCCATTGAGCTGTCAAAAGTTGCGAGATAAAAGGTTATACATCGCTGATAGAGGAGAAAAATAGGAGAAAAAGATTCTCTCAAAGGAGAATAGCAATATTCAGAAACTATTCAAAGGATGCTAAATATACTTCAACCATACTTTAAACAGAAAGTTAGGTAGGAAGAAAGAGTCAGAAGACCAAAAAGATAATGCATACCTGAATACAATAAGGTTTGAAATTAAGAATCGGGTAAGGAAAATTCCTGGATAGAGAAAATTTCCTCATCAGATTTTACCTTCATGTTCCAGATACCTAATTCCAATAGGATACCCTCCTTTGATAAGACGTCTGCTTGCTGGTTCTGTGATCTGTAAATTGTTGGATGGAGCATCCTTCCATCTTCCTCCAAAGGAACCTGATTCTGTCCATCTAGACTGCAAGGAGAGGATTGTTGATATGGCTCTTTCCTGCTACAAAATCAACCATGACTTTTGAATCTCCAAAAATTGACACAGACTAAAGAACATGATCCATGAATAAGAAGAAGATCCTCATAGTTATAAGAATATAATTTTAAGAAAGAGAACGTTCCACAAGAATTTCAAAGTTCAAAGTTCAATGGAAAAAATTCAAAGGTGTTTTCCATTGGAAACTTTGCTTTTTTAGCTATTTTTCTCTCTAATTTACATAAAAGATGTGCATGGCTCCAAATAAATATGAAGATTATATTAGTATTTTTAATTGCAAGGATAGATGTGCATGGCTCCAAATAAATATGAAGATTATATTAGTATTTTTAATTGCAAGGATAGATATAAGGAAATTATATTATTTTAAAATACTTTATAAGTTAATATAATGTAATTTATAAGAAAAATTATTATTATTAGATATAATATATATATTTTTAATAATTAGTAATATTTAAATTAAAAAAGTGTATTAATTTATTTGGTTATTAATTTTTATTTTTTAAAGTTTAAATCGTATTCTATTAAAAAGTTAAATAAAATATGTATATCTATTATGTATCATCAATGTATATGTTTTTAGGTGGGTGGTTTCAATCTGTCCAAATAGGACACAAGATGTTTTTGACCACCTACCTATAGAGTCATTAGTCTAAAATTCAAAAAGTTTCAACATAACAAAGTTATCTATGAGTGCACTATTAAAAAAAACTAAATAGAAGCATAGGGACTCAAGTATTTGAAGAAGTGATTGGGATTGTGTTTATCATTCAATCCTGGAGGAGCATGTGAATCTAGTTTGCATTGAAAATGAAGTTATATGTGAAAAGTCCTCTCCAAAATCCTGTCTAGATGATAGTTCTGATTGCGTAGGTATTTTATGATATCCTCTAAGCCAACACATATGTTATATCTCTCATCCTATTTATCCATTAAGATTATGCCTAGGAATATAAGGTCATTGCTCCATAACAACGTCACTTCCTTCATCCCTGAGTGTGCCTCAGGTCAGGAATCCAAGCAGTTATGTCTTCTAGTATCTCAAAATCCGAGAAGACCTATCTTTCTTGAACAACTCTAGACTCCAAATTAGGAATTTCATTCTAGGGGTTATGGGCCACCACTACATAGTAGTTATCAATAACCTCTTGGGCCTATTGTTGACCTCTATTGTGGCTTTGGGGGCCACTCCCCTCCCCCCCCAACCCATGCCTATTGTGCATTCTCTAGCTCTCCATTATCCATTAAAAATAATGCCAATTTTAATTTAAAACTCAAAGGACCCAAAACCAACACAAAGGGAGTGCAATTACTAGACCTGGTAATCTTGAAGAGACTGGTTATAGACCCGCTAGAAGAAGGAAAATTCAAGATGTAATGTAGGTGACACCAAGACAATAAGGAACTTCCCCTAAATATAGTAAGCCACCAAACAAATTTGGTATCTGGCCACAACTCAAGGGTGACTTCAATAAATAAACTGCATAGACCTAGACCACTAGAGAATGCCAAACCTAGAAAGATAGAAGAAATTTTAAGACACAAAGGGTCCCAAGCCGGATTAAGCTATTGGCTACTTGGGGCACCACCACAAGGAGCACCGTTTGTAATAGATATCACATACACTACCCTACAACTAGGCCTCCAAGGGCTCTTTGATTCAAAACAAAATTCACACTGAATATTTGAGCAACTAAAAATATTTTTGAAAATATAACATAAAAAATCAAAAAATTACCCTAAGGCTTAAGAATTACCCAACAAAGATGGAGAGGTAGCCTTCCATTCCAATCTAGGTGAGGGATTTCGCTTTGGGCTGGCTCACCTATGTTCTAAGACACAAATACGACTAGGCTAGACCATGCTCCACATCCCCCCCTATCTACTTCGTTTGCTCTCCCTTCTAACGATTTACACAGATCAATCTGCTAAGTATCCCACATACTGGTACATTCAATACTTGATTCGAATCTTTGGGGAATTGAAATGCAAAAAAGAGAGGAGAACACACAGTAAAAAAACCACAAAGAAACTTTTTATCAAAATAGAGAATAATTGTAAAAGATACATTATGGTGGACAATTTCTCTTTTTTACAAAATGCAACTTGTTACTTATCGTTTTTTTTAGTTACAATACCACGGGTAAATTCCATGGGTTAATGAATACCATGGGTGGATGCCACTTACAATACCATTGGTAAATTTCATGAGTGGATAAATACCATGGGTGGATGAATACCACGGGTGGATATTACTTTCCATTTGGATCATTCCTTTCCCCTTAAGAAGTAATGGTCCCCATTGTGGGAAGTTCCCTTCTAAGAAGCCTTTGTTTAGTATGAAGAGCCATTGAAGAGAAGGGTTATGTGTGGTTAACCCATAACCGTGATGAACGAAGATCTGAGGATAGAGATACCTTATAATGCTTGTGACCAACTATAATACTGACAATGTGTAGCCTAGAAAATGGACTTAGATGAAGCATGGGTTTTTGGATGACCCATAACCATGAAAAATGAAGAGTTGAGGATAGAGATATCCTGTAATGCTTGTGACCAACTGTGATACTAACATTGTGTAACCTACTAAATAGACTTCAATGACAAGGATTTTTTGCAGTTGACCCATAACATTGAGCTTGTGGGTGACCCATAATTGTGATGCCTGCCAGTATGATTAGTAAAAGTATGGTGGTTTGTCTAGTACATTCTCTCTCCTATCCAATGAGATGCTATAAAGGCTTCTTTCACATATTTTTTTTCATTTCTCTTGTTTTTTTCTAGCAATAGACCTCTTGCTGCAACTTTGCTGATAACCTCTGTGACAGGTGATGAAATCAAATTCTGTCGAAGACCCATTTGATGTATTAAATAGATATTTCCATTGATATAAGGCACTTGAACTTTGATGACCCGTGGAGTGAGAAAATTATTATTGAAACTCATGGTATGCACGGTTGCGTAATGTTCCAGACATGTGTAACTACAATTTCTCATATCTCTCAAACCGGGAAACGAAATCAAATTCTGTACAAAAACCATTTGAGCTAACAAAAAATCCTTTTAAATGAGCTATTTTGAGCCTTATGAAATTCTTTGTGGAGGTCATAGAACTTGCATGAAGTTTGTTAAATATTGTTTCTTTACGTTTCATCCATCATTGTGCTTCTATGGCGGCCATACCACCATGGGAAAGATAAGAAATGCTTGAAATTAGGCCATGCAAGCTTCTATGTGTTGCATATAATTTTTTAAGCTAATGGCGTTGTTGTGTAAATATACCGTAACAACAAATGCAAGAATAGCAAGTGCATAGGGCCACACAGGATGCCAAGAGTTTGTAGAGCGACATGGGTTGTTGTAGAGGTCACAGAACCTCCATTTTGTAGACCAATGGAAGTAGCGAATCCATGTAAAAATGTTTCTGCAATGGTGAATGAAGGTCCGAGGGTGGAAAACCCTGTAATGCTTGTGGGCCAACTATGATACTTACAATGTATGGCTAAGAAAATAGACTCCATTAAGTTCCAAAATGGGGCTTGAGATTGCTACAAAACTTTGAAACTGAAATATGCTTCAAATCCTCATTCCCATGGAGTAGTAAACTGCTCTGATACCACTAATCTAGATATTGGGGGGAGGCCCCCAAGGTCTGAAAAATTGAAATGCTAGAAAAAGAGGAGAATACATAGTAAACAAAACCACAAAGAAACTTTTTATTAAAACAAAGAATAACTGTAAAAGCTAGATTGTAGTGGACAATCTATCCTTTTTACAAAATGCAACTTGTTACTTATAGCCTTTTTTAATTACAATACCATGGATAAATTCCATGGGTAGGTAAATACCATGGGTGAATGAATACCATGGGTGGATTCTACTTACAATACCATGGGTAAATTTCATGGGTAGATAAATACAATGGGTGGATGTTACTTTCCATTCGGATCAATGCCCCTCACAACGAGTATCATCCAAGTTTTTGCTCTTAAATAGAGCTAGAGAAATTGTGGCCTGCTCTTCTCCAAATTACCTTCCTGAACTCTCTCTTAGGGTAGGGAAACAACCTCCCACCACTTTGAATGCCTAGAACAAGTCGCATTACCCTATATTGTCTCTATTCTATCACCATATATATAACTAGAAGGGATTAAAGACCACATGATTATGCATGCGATGGGGCATCCATGCCACACCCCATATTAAATCTCTTTGCATTTCCATGGTGGTGGGCTCATTCCCCTAATTGCTTTCTCCTCTTAAGGTTCACCCCATCAAGGGGATTTGGTCATTAAATTTTATTAGAGTATATGTTCTTAAATTAGGCTACAAAACATTAACAAAATAAAGAAGAGAACATCAATAGATCCAGTGGTGGATAATTATATGAAACTAATATAAGTATTGATCCTTGTGAGACACACTAATGGATATTTGGATTTCTATTTAAAATATCAAATATAAAGGTTTGTTTTCTTTAAAAAAATGTTCGAGAATTAAGTAATTTGTTACTTTTTAATGTATTGTTAATTTATGTGCGGATCTCTTAAAAAATATTATCAATAATGTAACACTGCAAGAATATGTAAGTAGATCACTACTAAATATTATCAATAATGTAACACTGCAAGAATATGTAAGTAGATCACTACTAAATTATGCATTTTTATTTGTGAAATGTTTGGAGTAATTTAAGAATAAATGGAAATCTGGATTTGAAGAGCAAATGTAATCATGTGTGTGTGCATGCACGTGTAAATAAGCTAGAAAGTAGGTTATAATGTTAAAAATTTTAATATTGTAATAATTATAATAACTACACTCTATTTTTAAAAGAATCAAAAGCCTAGTTTCCATCCTAGAGGTCCTCGCCTTCCATGTACTTTAGCATAATAAGTCCATAGTGGATGCGATAGCAACGTAAGCCACTTGGGGGATGAAGGAACTATTCACATAAATGGTAGGGACATTTTTTTATCCCATATTGTGAACATGTGGACAAATGTTTTCTCATCCATGTGTTATCTAACGAGCCTCTAGGTTTTGTCCAAGTACACTCTTGCATGAGGCACGAGGAATTTCTCAATTGTAGCACTCATGGAAGCTAAAGGCACATCACATCTCCCAATTTGGAAGTTATGTGGAGATACATCGATCATTATGATATCTTGATGTTTCCCTTAATGGCTCTAGTTCAAAAAATTTTCCTCACACTTCACATTTTCAATATGGCCCTTGGGAAATTCATTATTTGGCTCTAAGTAGCAGTAGCTTGGCTAGCACTCTCTGGAATTTCAAGAAGATGGCCTCAAGGTAGCAAAAAACCCATGATCTTGCATATGATGAAGTGTTTGATCTCTAGCATATATACTCTAGCTTCAAATGCGACATCAACAACTACTCATGCAACTGACTTTAGTAATGGAGATCTTAATTGACCATCATCAACAAATCTAATAGGTAGAGGATGAAATTGGCAGCGAGAAGAGTTAAATCGAGGATTTGCAATAGTAAACAATAAACATAATATATATTCCCCTCTCTCTATTAATTCAGTTAGTCCCAATGTTCCTTCTCTCCTTGATTTGAATGATGATGCTCCAATTTCAGGGACTGGAGACCCTTTGCATTTGGACATAGTCCCTCCTCATCTCAACACAAAATGACAATTTTAACTTGTCTCATACTTGGTATTTTCTATAGGGTTCATAGAACTATAATTCATGGATCTAATGTAATTTTGATAATATATAATCCTAAACCTTCATTTTAGCACAACTTGAAGCCGACAATTTATACCTGTAGAGTTTTATGATGTTGCAACACTGTTGTGTATTCAAACATAAATTTTGAGCAATAAATGACTTCCTAATTATGACTTTTTTGTTTGTTTGGAAAGATGTCCATGCTTTTCTATTGATAACTAAGGAAATTACATGAAGTGTTACATCAAAAAGTCTTTAGAAACTTGACTGATCCAAATTGAACAAAATTCCCTATTCCATATATAAAAAATGGGGCATGTTGGGCTTTTGTCTTGGCCCAAAAACTAGGGTGTCTCACATCAGATACATAAAATTGAACCATATCACCCTTTACAAAAAGATAGCATGAGATGATTAAACTGAACATAAGGATGCCACAAAAGATAAACTAGACACCACACAGTATAGTAAAAAACTGAGAAAGACATAAACTAGTCAAGGATGATTACTGATGACACTGGAGATCCAACAACTTGGGAGTTGTTCTCTGGTAAGGAAGAATCAAAATTGATAGTATTGAGAGGAATTTCATTAACGAATGCATCCTCTTCCTTATGCCCATTAGAGTCAGTATCAGAGTCTTAAGTGATGTACCATTCCACTCGAGTCAACCTTACCACTATGTCGTTCAATTTGTATCTAATGTCCCGCATGATGCTCTTAATTTCTTCCTGGCTTGTGAAGAGTTTGTAATTATTGACTTGCTTATCACGGATAACCATGCTAAGCAATGTCTCCATTTGGCGATGGTGAGTGATTCAATGAAGAAAATGGTTTTGCCTTTTTTTTTTTTAATTTTCCATGATTTGATACCCATTTGAGGTTGTCTTCGCTTATCTTAGAATCTGAGAAGTATTTGTGATCGCCAAATTCCTTAGCTTCCAACTTTGGAATTTCTTTCCTTACCTCTAAGGGAGAAGCCTCAAATAAATTTGCCACTGATTCCTACCCAAACAGTCTCTTGTGTCTGGCGGAGGATGCACATGTCGCTCCACCTCATAGGGCGGACAATCGTTGTTGTGGCGCCATTTATAACTTGGAAACAAAATAACTAACCACTACCACTGACACACGAGATAAGACCCCAACAATATCATAGATGGAATGTGATTCTACCCGGGAACTGAAGCAAGAGTTGACTACAAAGTAAGGGAGTAAGATAAGAGTTTGGAGAGTTGAGGGAATCTTATGAGACACCGCTTGATGCAATTGAAATGACCTTTTGATTGTGTGAGCGTATGCGGATGAGAGTGACGAGGAAAGTTTCTAAAACCATATCGATAAAGTACCCGAATACCAAATCCCACAGACAAGCACCGGGCAGTTGAAGGATACTCTAGTTGGATTTGAGCTCTACAAGGAAGTCGGGGATAATACGACCACCAACTCAAAAGACGGGCCAAACCCTGTGTTGTGCAAGAACAACATAAAGAACATTGAAATAGACTACCACCTTGAGTACTCAAGCATTGGTGTAACCGACAACTTTAACAACAACAAGGACTACCACCCTGAGTACTCAAGCATTAGTGTGATCGACAATGAGAACAATAACAAGGACTAACAACCTGAGTATTCAAGCACTGATGTGATTGATGACTAAAACAACAGGGTTTATATAAAAGGAAAAGAGATGAGTAAGGTGATAAATGACCTTGAGAAGGTAGATCGCTTTGCATGACCAATCCACCATGGGAGGAGGTTTCCATATCCATATAGACAGAAGGAATGATCAAAATGACAATATCGAGACGTAAAAACAAAATAATATTTATTTTTAGCGATACTTCTTTATTCCATAAACAAAAAAAATTTATATGCCAATTTCATATTTAACTAAATTATAATATTAAAATTAAATTAGTTTTATTATTATGATATCATGTGACGTGATAAAACTCATACTCCACTGGGCCTGGAGTATGCCCTAAAACTGCTTCTGCTTGGCTAAGAGCTCTTCTTCCTCATACATAAGGAATCATGTTAACGATCCAAGGCCTAGAGGCATCTGTCAAGAGTGAAAGCCTACCCCCTTATGGACCAATAGCGGGTTATTCTAGGTGGCATGGTTTTCCTTGAATGACGGTGATGATTCAGCGTGCATTCGCAGATAAAAACTAGAAATAGCTATCCTCACTACGCATTTGACAACTGAATTATGATAAGTTTTCCTCCCTGTGTGAAAAAAAAAACTCACACTCTATCAAATAAAAAAAAAAATTAACATAAAAATAAATAAAACAAAATAAAATAAAACAAAATAAAATAAACTTTAATGATATTAGCACATTATCATATTGTAACATGTAAAGTGTAATGAGCAAGTGCAACTCTTTTGTAAACTAATTAATTTAATGGCACGCAACCCCGTGAATGCAACAATCTAACTAAACGATATTCTAATATTTGACCACATGATATTTAATCTTTTTAACGATTTCTTTTAATGGGATCCATTTATTTCTCTAGAATATTTGGATGGATGGTAGTGTGACCGTCAACGACAATTTATTCAATGAGATACTGATTAGTCGATGAAATTAAAATATCAGATAGTTAGAATCAAACACCTTATTATAGTGTGTCTAAATAATTTATTAGAATTAAGTGAGTTAATTCATTAAATTTAATTGTGAGATCTCCTATTAAAATAAATATTATTTTGTAATTTGTTCAATTTAAAAATAAAGATTTTAAAATGTTACATTTTCAATAATAACTGGAAAATAATTTATTGATTACAATTTGCACTTCAGTTTGTAGCAATGTTACAATATTATAGAGATTAAGAGATGTTTATGGTTGGTTTTAAGTTAGACTAAAACTAAGTTATAGGATTATATATTATCAAAATTACGTTAAATCTAAAAAGTTTGGTTATATAGAGTATATAAAAAATACCAAGCCTGAGTCAAATTTTAATTGTTATTTTATGTTGAGCTAAAGAGGAATCTTATCCACCCAAAGCGTCTCCGGGCCTTGAAATTAGAGCAATATCATTCAAATCAGGGAGAAAAGTACATTGGGAAATATATATATTTTGAATACTTTTCAGTCTTGGAAACTTTGAAATAAGAAACAAATATTTTGGAACTATAATTTCAATGTAAAAAATAAGACTTTTGTATTTAAAGAGAATAAATAATTTTGATAAATGAGATATTATATTATAATTTAATTTATATGATTTTAATCAATAAAATATAATTTTTAAATTAATTGATTAATTTTTTAATATAGGCTTATTTTCTATTACACTTCGGAATTTTGAAAATGAGAAAAATAAATATTTTTTATGATGAGGTACCACTTAGCCTCACATAATCATGATCTTCAACTATTGTTGGTCTTTTACATACTCATTGAAACCTAAATAGGTGGCATCAAATTACACTATACTTTGCATACAATAGGGGGTTAACCATGATGGCTATGTCTTCCCAGATTGTCTCATGATTACATGCTTGCAACCGTATGACAAAATGCTGCCTTAAAACTAAAATTATGGAATATATTTGTAGATGACACTTTTGTCATATGGCCCCATGGACATGAAGCTTTGGAAGCTTTAAAACAACATCTAAATAATATTTCCCCATTAACAAAGTTTACAATGGAAATATAAATTAATGACAGCCTTTCGTTCCTTGACATCCTCATCACTTGAAATCCTAATGGTTCCATATCTCACCAAGTCTATCATAAAAAAGCCCACACAAAGCACTATCTCCATGCCTCTTCTCACCACCATCCCAACCAAAAATTAGGCATTTTAAACACCCTTGCAACAAGATATTTTTGAATCTCTGATGAAGAACACCTAGATAAAGAGAAATATCATTTCATAAAAGTATTTTTGAAAAATGGATACATAAAACATCAAGCTATTTGAAAGCCTTAAATAAAGAAAACAAAGAATCTGGTCTCCTAAATAAAAATAAAAAATGGACAATTTCATCAGCAGAGTTAACCTCCCTTATATTCAGGGTACCATGATAAAATCTCCCACATCCTAAGAAAGCATCGAATCATGACCACCTTCAAGCATATTAACACAATCCGTAGCCACCTCAATTCAACTAAAGATCCCATTAACCCTAAAAGTCATAAAGGAGTTTATCTATTTCCTTGTTCCTATGGGATTCCATATGTTGGGGACACTGGAAGATCCATCAACACTCGCATCCTAGAACATTCTGCTGACATAAAACATAACCAGTTAAAAAACTCAGCCCTAGTAGAACATTCCAATAATACTAAACATCACATATGCATTGAAAACATCTGCATTCTCGCTAAAGTTGATCACTATTTCCACAATTTTTTTTAGAGAAGCCATTGAAATTAATAAACATCCCAAAAATCTCAACATAGATGAAGGTTGGGTCATAAGTAAAAATTGGATCCCTACATTAAAATCAAAATCCCCAAATCTTAATACCCCTTAATCCATATTTCATTTTCTTACTTACCCTCTTGTTTTGTTTTATATTTTTTTAGCTATTCTTCCTAAGGCTTCTTAACCCTAATCCCTTAGTTATAAATATATCTCTAAAAATATAAAAATATTAAAAACTAAATTATAAAAAAAAACTAAATACATTAAGTATCATTGAAATCTATAAAATACTGTAATTTCTTGAAATTTTATAAATAATACATTAATTATATTACTCAAATTATTAATCATTTATTTTACTTTTTTGTATGAATTCAAGATATATTTTATTTTTAGTAACTAAGAATTATTAAACCCTAATACTCTCCGTTCTCTCATTTAGAATATAATCTTTATAATATTGATTAATAAAAAAAAAAAAAAAAAAAAAATTATTCTTAAAAATTTACAATACATTAATTATTTAATATTATATCATAGTATTAATAATATTATTCATTCATTTATGATTCTCCAGAAATAATTTTATTTAATACATTATTTTTAAATAATTACAAATCATGTCATGAACATTCCCTTTGTTGACCTTTCTCCATTATGATCATTTTCTTAGTCGGCCTTTTTACCCTACTACCTTTTACCTATTAATACCTAAGTAGATCAATTTTCCTCACAAAGTAGATCAATTTGATCAATTTTCCTCACAAAGTAGATCAATTTGATCAATTTTCCTCACACGCTTTTATGATGATGAACCTTAGTCGCTAGTTCAAAACTTCGATTTTCAAGTCAATATGGATGAAATTTATTCAGAAAAATCACTACAACAGGCCAATAATTCCATAAATTTTAAATCTGAAATGTATAATTTATGTTTTCATGATTTCATTCATAGGACACACGTGGAACATTCAATTTACAAGGATAAGAATGACATCATATATAGCATAAACATGGCATGCCCCACTGACATCATATCATACACATGCCACGATGTTAAGCGATGTCAACCTCGCCATTGGGACCATCTTTAACATGAAATTTGAATTGATTTTACGACATAGATTATTAACATGGTGTTGTAAGAACTATGCATGTTGATTATATGGAGGGCGATTTAATCACTAACCTATAGTTATGAGGTGTGATGTCCTAAATCCCCCCAAAGCCCAAGGAGCACATCTCTAAAACACTCATATTTTGCTTGTAACAAATATAGGGAATTGTTGGCAACTAAATTAGAGGCAAATAAATCTTGAGGCTTCATGTATGAGATGAATATCATCCCAACTCGTGAATGGTTTTCCTTGCAAATATAAGCCTCATTTGATTTATTAGACATATTGCATGGAGTTAATCCTGTGTGTGTTCTTTCCCTCTCATTACTCCCTTTGTTTTATCATTGTCACACATTATCAATATTGAGTGCTTTCTTTAATCCATTTCTCTTCTCCATAGTGCAAAGGTGTTTACTCGCCCTCTTTCCGTGACCTAGTTTTGAGTTACATTTTTTTTTTTTGTGTAATTTTTTTTGTGCTATCAAGGCGCTTGTGCCTGATGCTCTCTAATCTCTTTAACAAAATCCTAACCATTTTAACAACAACATGGATACCTTGTGTAGTACAACCTTCCACCCAACACATCATACTTCTAACACAATGAACTTGGATTTTCACATCCCTCCTTTGTACTCTATCAAAAGGCCTTCATCCATGGAATATGTTTTGGTCACTTGTGGTTTTTGTTTCACTCATTCATTTAGTGTAGCCCATGGCCATGGCTTACATAATACCAGAAAGTCATGGGCCTCCTTTGATGTTTCAGTAGTATATGACTCCTCACCACCCAACATAAGAACATGTTGGTCCTCACCACGATTTACATACATGTGACTTCATGAGAGTTGTTCACTATGTGATGAAAATGCATGCCTCAACATCATATACATTGTTGGCATTATGAGACAAGTGTTGTCCTTGATGGCAAATCACACAGATGACAGATCATAGTGCAACAGGTCAGCAGCAAGGATTTCATGATCAGACTACAAAAATGAAGAGAAAATATATATACGCATGTTCACTTTGACGAAGCTGCGTATACACGAAGGTTGGACGTTCCCAAGGTGCGTATGCGTATATACACACTTTCATGCAAGGAAAAGCATGTATATGTTGGAGAACTTACTTTTGGTCCATGGCAGTTAGTCCTTGGTATTTGAACCTATGATTTTGGACCGTAGTATCTCGTCAGATGTGTTGATCCCTAGTATTAGGTCCATGGTATTGGTTTGTTATGGTTTTGGACCATGGTATTGAGCAAGGCCTAAGACTATAAAAGGAGAAGAAGATCATTAGGCAATGGCATGGAAAAATACTTGAATATCTGATATAGCATGAGATCCAGTATGCAGGATATGGGTTATGATGCATTGCTTGATCTAAGCTAAGGAGGGATCTCACCGGTTGATGGAGAATAAGATCTAAGGATAGATCGGGATCAAATGGTTTTAAATGAACTATCTCTATATGGTTGATTATGCTTGTTCTAGATCTGTATACTGATGTATGTAATGTTTTGAACTGGGTATAACTTAAGTTTGAAATCGCTGCAAGTCATTATTGAATATTTATAGATCTGTATGCGGGTTGGCTTTGGTAAAAGCACGTATGTACGCGGGTTTGGTTTTTCCAAGTAGCGTATACCATTTGAGCTATGATGTTTGAAGTTACAGGTGGTTCTAGTTGTTGATGAGTTCTGATGACTGTTTACTGGTATCAGTATTTTGCATATTCAGATTGATAGAGTATGTTTAGCTTCAGTTTTGATGGATGAGATCAATAATGAATCAGGATTAGATTGACTTATCTTTATGTGATCAGATAAACTGGATCTGGGTGCTAACATACATATTATCCTTGTACATGTAATGATCTGAGTATGTTTGAAGTCAAGAAGTGCAGCAAAGTTATAAATAAGTAATTAATGTCATATACACTGGTTCACCTTGGTGAAGTTGCGTATACACATTGGTTCGGCACTTCCAAGTAGTGTATGCACTTTAATGCATGCTTTTTGATGATACAGTTGGTTCTGAATAGTGTTGTAGAGTTCAGGGTTCTGCTCTGTGTTCTAGTGACTGCTTTTTGTTGACAGGGTTTCAGTAATTCAGTATTGGGTGATTCAGAGATTGATAATGCAAGTACTGATTGATTGTGTGCTTCAATGATATTGATGGGTCCAGTATGAAAATTGGATGAAACGTGGCCTTCAGATTATAGAGTTGTGTATCCAGTCTGAAAATTGATGAAACATGGTACCTGCAGGAAGAAAGAGAATATTGTAGCCTTCGGTAGGTCGGCACCTACGTACTACTACATCAGCTAGTACAAGAGCAAAGGGGGTGGTGGCTCCCTTCCAGGAGATTCTGGAGAATGAGAGAAGGTTGTAGTCTTCTGCAGGTAGAAGCTTGTGTACTGGTATAAGTCTGCACCAGTACAAAACTATTGTAAAAAGGATTTCTCATTAAAGAAGATTGAGACGACTTGCAGCAGGTGGTTTTCACCCACATTGGGTTTCCACCTTATATCATGGTGTTCATGTGTGCCTCTTGTGTGTGATGATCTGTTCTGTTTTACTGCTTCTCTTCTACTGTTCATATGGTCAATGAAGTTCTGATGCATTATCTAAAGATTAACATATAATGGATTATCTGAATCATAAGTATTCTGGATATACACTAGTTGCATTAGACACAGTCGCGTATACACGCGGATTCACTTAACTGAAGTAGCGTATATGTATCTAAGTATGGAAATGAAAAAATTTTACTGATTTGATAATACTGATTCCACCCCCCTCTCAGTATTATTTCCAACATACATGTTATATATAATCCCTCAACCGAGACAAGGAATAGTACGAATCATGTGTATGGCCAGGTCCAAAGCAAGTATGAGCCTTTGTCTCGCTTCATGATGTGTATATTCCTTCGGCGATGGTGAAAGGAACAATTAGCCTACATAGCTAGGTCAAAGATTATCTATCAACTCACTTATACGGTGTAGTAGACCATGTGCCATACCACCCACATGCAATCTCACTAATGCAACAAGAATATAACATGCAAACACCAATGTATGCACCTCAATGACTTGAAAATGCAAAACATAATGAATTTCAGATTTGTCCTTACATAGTTTTGTCTAAATGAAAAATTCAGTCATATCAAAAAGAAGTAATGGATATTCATTAGAGAAATTTTGAGGTCTAAAATGGGACTCAAAACAAAAATTTACGACCAAAATAATTTTTATAAGAACCAATAGTATTCAAGATGATGATGCCAACCATGGGGATGATTCACCATTTTTGGAGTAAAAAAGTAAACATACTAAAAAATTTAAAATTTAAAAACTATTTTTTCAACTAGTATTTTCAATTTATCTCCATACATTTTTATGTAAATTTCGAGTGATAACACTTGTTGGATGCAAAATTTAATTCCTCACCAAGTACTACCCATGTTGCATACTTCGATGGACCCTACATGAAACATGAGAAATACATGAAAAATGTGGTTGCAATCATGTTTTTTAATGTATTTCTCATTTTTTTGTGTAGCAGGGTCCATAAAAAGTATGTAATATTGGTACTCCTTAGAAGAAGAATTAAATTACACATCCAACAAGTGCTCCCTCTTGAAATTTGAGTAAAATCATAGGGAGATAAGTTGAAAATACGAGTTGAAAAAATAGTTTTTTCTTTTTTTTTTTCCTCTAAAATTCGATGATTTTAATCTAATATTATTTTATTATTTCCACTATTATTTTATAATATTCCTTAGGAGGCCCATTTTAGACCTCAAAATTTCTCTAATGGCTCATAAACCCATCATTAACTAAGCCACATTGCACCATATGAGAGAGGCAATGTAATAACATTTTACATACAACTGGAAAAGTATATGGTCTAAGTCTTTTGACTTTATAATCCATCCCACGTGGCTCCCTATCCCACGTTCCTAAGTCTTGGTTGTGGACACACTTTGGTCTTATTATATAATATAAGGTCACATTTGTTTTGTACACCTTCATTTATATGCACCATGACCTTTTATTGGCTGCACATCATGTTAATTCATAAATGATTTTGTGGTTACATGTTTGTCTGAATAAAATTGTAGTTCATCATTTCGAAAAGTCAAAAGACTGATATTTTGGGTTCATTAAGGAAGCATATATTCAGTTCGTACTTACCGTTTGTCATCTCCCATGCTATGACAATGTCCCTTATCTGAACCATTTTCATAATCACCTCCAAAATAAAGTGTTAGGCATGATTATCCATAAGTAGGTTATCATTTTCACTCATACATATGCTCATTATATATACTCAATCTCATTTGTAAGTGTGCTTTTGTGTTGATATCTATGGCCATTATTATGAAGAAAAAGAAAAGAAAAACTCAAAACATTGTTATCGGCTCTACTTGGCTGCAAACATTTTATGTATTTCCATTGCTTTAAGTAAAATACATCTACTACATATTATGGTTCTTTTATATATCATCCTTCCTTCAATTTATGTCATAAATACTGAATACTGATTTCTTTTATTAGCACATTACAACACCTTGCTCATTACTCTTTGCTACTGCTCTATAATGTTTGATTAGCAGTTCATTTCAGAATGAAAATGTTTCATTCTTCTTGCCATATTTATTATATCACCATATGTATCCTCATCACACTTGTCTTAGTCACATGCATGGACAATTCCGTTTCCCATGTTACATATTTGCCCTTGTGTATGTATCCAAAACACTCCAATATGTATGTAAAACATGATTTCAAGTAGTCTTTGTTTTATTGATTATATATGCTCAGAAAAATAATGGTGGCATGAAAAATTGTATTGATTATAATATGAGTTTCTTTAGCATATGTTCACGAGGTAATAAAGGAGGACATACCAAAATAACCAATATGTCATGGAGGGAAAATGGGAACAAAAGGATCATATTTTCTATTCATTTTAATGTAGACATTGAGGAACTCAACCAGTTGATCCAAACTGGTCACTTATACCTCGGAGGTCGTCCTCCCTCTCCTCCCACCCCACATTCTTCGCAAAATGTGCCTCTTCCACATCCATGTATAATGGAAATTCCTTAACCAGATGTCATTTTCCTTTGATTCATTTATTCTAGTGTACCAGAGCTTACCTATTTTGGTGACAACATAATTCCTTTCAGGAGGGACAAGGAGAAAGTGAACTCATCAAATTTTTGGTTCTTTTATTAAGGTTGTTGTTTATTTCTTGAATTATTTAGTGTTGTTAGAAGGTTTGATGTTTGGTCATATCAATGCTCACTGGTACCTTTTTTGTAGAAAACGTTGTTGATCCAATCTTTTTGAAAGAGTTCAAGTTGCCAAATATTTTTCCCTTCTTATTATTTGGCATTCTGAGTGTCTATGTATGAAATTTTTTACATATTAGACATTTTAAAGTTGATTTCTAGTCTAGATTATCACAGGAATCAACCAAAACAATATGTTGTACTCATATTTTTTCTAGCATATTTCTCTAATAATTTTACTTCACATTCTTTAATTTTTAGGAGTGGATTTATAATATATCATTGGCTAAAAATTATTAGTCAATCTTTTTTAGATCTCATAACATACCTATGTAGTCTTCTGGCTAACATGATATGATATTTAAAAGTCTTCTTATAAATTTATCCACTGGTTTGTTGCTAGTATGTTTAAATTTCGTTTTATTTACTTTCAACAATGCATATGGGTGTTTACATGGCTGCTATTTTATTTATTTCATTACTCTAAGCAATTTTTTTTCTCTGTTTTATTGTACAAATTTGTTTTAGATAATTGTAGTTTAATTATGGGCATTAAAGCTCAAGCATAGTCCCATTATCTCACCAACCCAATGAGATTCAAGGGTGTCAATGCTGAAGCATAAGAAGTTTGCTTGTCAACATATAGCGAGAATAAAACTTTTATATTGTACAACTATATGTTTATGAATTTAAAATAGTTTGAAATAAAAATATTCAAATATATTATGGGAGGAACAAATGGGAATAATGGACTCTAACTGATTGTTATCACTCTTAGATAACAAATAAATTATTATCACTCATAGATAACCAATAAATTTGAAAAATATTTTAATGTTTTATCTTTTTATGCAAATTAGTGTATCTTCCAATCAAGGAATAAAATAATTTTTTGAGGTTTAAATTTAGCTCCAACGCAAGTTGCTTATATAATTTGGATATCTTTTATGGAGAGTTGAAAACCTCTAGAAGAAAAGCCTTAGATAATTTTAAAGGAACAAAACATAGATTATGATAATCCATGGCAATTATTTAATGAGACATGTCAAGGAACCCTAGTATGTGTTATGCTTCTTTACTTGCAAAGCAATACCGAACCAAGAATATGCGCGGAAAAATACCGAGAACATAGAATATGTTAAGAAAATATACCCAGAACACAGAATAGCAAAGATTTTTATTTCTCAAAGAGAAATGTTCACAGGCCTCTTCGAGGGGGCAACCTCCAATAGAGCAGAGCTCGATTACAAAACAAGACACGATGCTCCTCGCAGGGAGTCTCTATCCTTTATATATGACTCCTACA
>APFE030081365.1:11396-22538 GCA_000404065.3 Pinus taeda | reverse complement strand
TTTATTTATATTTTTATTAATTTACCATACCTCTTTTATAAATATGGTATTTGGGCCTTTGGCCCATAGGATTCACTTAAATAAAACATATTCTTGAAAATGGGCGAACGGATTCACTTAAATAAAACCTATTCTTGAAAATGGGCGAATGGAAGGTTGTAACTCCTAATTTCAAGGGCTAAATTTACCTTTTTTACCCTCTCCCTTAAAATAAGGTGGGCTATTTGAGGTGATTTGTAAAAATGTACTATGATACAAAATATTCTCCCACTAAAAATTTAAAACCCCTTAATTTTTCCAAAGGGCGAACATTTGCCCCTAAAATCACCCCTAGTGTTTTGTTACTTTGTTTCTACAGGTATTCTCTAAGTGGGACAAGTAGGAGAGGAGTTGCAAGCTCTATCAAGGGGGAGAGAAGTCAAGCAATGAGTCAAGCGGAAGATCCACTTTGGTCCCTTTGCTTCTCTCTTATCTATCATACATAAAGGAAATCACAAATTGATTTGATTGTTTGTTTCTAGGATAGTTGCCAATCCTAGTGGGACTAGCAAATCGAAAAGACACTAGTTTTCCCGGAAACACAGTTGACCTGGTTTCACCTTCAGGTAATTGTAACTTTCCCGTACAGGGTGAATATGATACCACTCAGGTTCTTTTTTCTTCTTTAGATTTCAATGAGCTTGGAGGCAACCTTCTTGTTCCATCAAGGTAGGAGGAAAATCCTCCCGTTCTCGTAACTCAAGGGGGTAATTCTCCTGTTCTTACGGTACCCCCTCCAAGTAGTTTGGTCATTTCCTTTGATTGGAATCGACTGCCAGGATGTCTTCTTCCTTCTTGTGTGCCTTTCTAGATCATAGTATAGGTTTTTAATATGATTGTGCTTGGCATTGATATAGATGAAGGTGCATCTATGAGTATCCTTTCCTCCACTACTTGGCAAGTGCTCGGTTCGCCGCCACTTATGCCTGTTACCCAGATTTTTTTGGCTTTTAATAAAGGAACCAATCAACCATTAGGGATCCTTCCTCAGTTGTTTTTTACTTTGGGAGGAAACATTGTTTATCCCAATGTGATGGTAGTCCCAAACCCTTTAGATTATAATTTACTTATTAGGTGCAACTATGTTTATGACATAGGAGCTATTGTTTCAAAACTATTTCGAGGGATGTGTTTCTTGGATGAAAGTAGAATTGTCATTGTTGACCAAATTTCATTTCCTAGTCCAAATATGTCTTCCAGTCAACCATCTTCCCTAAATGGTCCTTTTGTCCCAGTGGTATATTCCCGACCACAGGTCAATTATGTGGCAACCCATTCTGTGCCTACATAAATGGACAATCAATTTTGTGATGTTGTACATTCTGTACTGGGGGCATTGGAACCAGATATTTCTAATGATCCCTTCTAGAGCATTGTTATCCCATCTGATGAGAACTTCTTGGAAGTCATGACCTACTATGGGTCGTGAACAAAGGACATGAGGATAGTTCTTTTTCTTGTGTCAACCTCGTTAAAAATGAAACAAAGGGTGTGGGAATAGTTTTCTATCTTGTGTCAAGCTCATTAAAAAATGAAACAAGGAACATGAGGATAGTTCTTTTACTGTGTCAACCTCATTAAAAAATTAAACAAGTCCTATGAGCATAGTTCCTTGTCTTGTGTGAAGCTCATTAAAAAATGAAAGAAGGAATATGAGGATAGCTCGTTTACTATGTCAACCTCATTAAAAAAATGAAACAGGTCCATGAACATCGTTCCTTGTCTTGTGTCAAACTCGTTAAAAAATGAAACAAGGAATACGAGTATAGTTCCATGTCTTATGTCAACCTCATTAAAAAATGAAACAAGGAATCTGAGCATAGTCCCTTGTTTTGTGTCAAGCTCACTAAAAAATGAAACAAGGTTCCCTGGAGAAAATTCCCAATTTGAGTCTTTGATTAGATCCCATAAAATCCCAGTTGAGTCTTTCACTTGATCTTGTAAATGAACCTTCATTCCATCCACCTAATAGCTACAAGTAGTCTACTTAGGTGAATGTAATGAAGCTTGGGGGGCATGCACCTAGAATCAAGTCATCATGCTGGGGGCGTGTAAACCAATCTCAAGCATAGTTTTTCGCTTCAAGCTTGTGTAAACATGAAACTAAATCCAAGCATAGTTTTTCATTTCAAGCTTTTGTAAACATGAAACTAAATCCAAGCATAGTTCATTATGGTTCAAGCTTATGTAAAAATTAACCCATCTCAATTTTAACCCTCGTGATTGCCATTATATCAACCTCTTATGTCAGATGAGCCTTGGTTTTTCTCCTTCTATTGTCACTATCTGCTTGGCTGATCATATGCTTTCACTTGGTTGTTTTACCCTTTTTGAGGAATAGTTGCAACGAGTGGTCTTATTAGTGAGCCTCTTCACATAAATCAACATGTTTTGAGAAGTTCCAACATCACCGGAACCATTTTATATCCTAGACACCACTCATTCCTCTAAAGAGGATTCCTCTTTAAACTCTTTTTAGACTCAAAATATGAAAAGATTGCCAAGCGCTTGTCCTTTTCAACTCGTAAATGGATTGGAAATGACATATACTCAGTATAAGTTTAACCCTTTTCTAGACTGCAATGGATTACTTATGAAAAATGAATACGTTGATTGAGCATGGTCAATAGGTTCTCTCTCATATTATTTTACACTTTTTTGGACTTGAGAGACAAAACTATGAAAAAGACCTCATGGAGTTTTATTTTTGTCCCTTTTCAAACTCTCTAAACATGAAAAGGAATGAGTTATCATTGTTATTAAACTCATTAAAACATCAAATAGCGACAAACTTGTCAATCATGACAAGACCAAGTTTCACCTTCCCTATACTCATTAAAACATCACATAGTGATGGATTGACCTGAAGGGTGGAATTATATGGAATTATACAACAAGCATATGTTATACTCCTCAAGCTTGATAAAAAATAAAGAGGTACTAGTCAGTAATGACTATTTGGGTTAATGCTGCCAATTCATCCAGACTATTTGGGTTGGGTTATCTATTTTATTGTTATCATACCTATGGTCTATCACTCCATCCATTACTTTGATTTTGGGTCAATGCTTCCAATTCATTCAGTGTCGGTGATATGTTCAAGAGAAGTCACTCAGTAAAATTCATCCTTTGCAATACTCATAAACCTTCATTTTCATGACCGCCATTTTTGAACCTTATGTCATCAATCACATTTTATCTGCAAAAAATCATTACACTCATTTCATGTCATTGATGTGGGATACATCAAGGCCCTCCTGTGACGAGTCACTTCTTATCGACATCAGCACATTATCCAAGAAGTTGACGTAGAAATACCCTTTCCAGTACCTTGAGGCTTGCATACATCAATGGCAGGTTTCTTGCTTCTGGTGATAGGTTGGAATCACTGGACTTCAACCGAAAGACTTTGTATGGTGTTCGACATTAAAACATCCATTTACACCATGTAGAATGTACTGTAGTACCTTGAGGATCATTATCATTATCATTATCGGTGATTTCTCTCGCTTTTTTTAGTAGCTTACATCATTGGTTGGTAATCATATGGTGTCTTCCCATTTTCAACAGTAGATCACATATTCACATGGTTAGACTCGTACTTGAGCGAACAATTGAACGTGATAAAAGACCCCGGATCTAGTTTCATCCATCCAGGCTGCGATTTCAAGAGTACTAAATCATATGTATGATGGCTTTACATTGATGGTATTCCTTTCATGGGTATATATCTGTAGAGAACTATCCATGTACATGTAACAAAAAGTTTATAGCTGAGCATGGGTATGCCTTCCCTCAGCAATTCATGAAAAATCAAAATATCATGATACTATGTATTGTAATTGATGCAAGTCACCGTCTACTTCAGAACCTCCTCATCACATCATAAAGCACATCACTCAACACTAGCATTTTCAACTTCATGCTTTAGGGGGTAGCTGTTACATATCCATTTGGGCACATCACTCCCATCATCCAGATCATTACTATTAAGGCTCATCAAACCCTAATTCCGTTGCTACATGCCCTAGACAAGTCAACACTTTGAATGCCTCATTCTTGAGAGTTTCTTGGCCTAAAGACATCCTAAAATGACTCCTTGAATGACCATCATAGATAGGCCCATGCAAGGGTGCTCTACAGAGCACTTAGGCCCATGCAAGGGTGCTCTCTAGAGCACTTAGGCCCACTTTGAACTGCATTGGCGAGATAGAGCAAAATTCCACATAGGGTTCTAGGAATATTCTTATCGTCTAGAGCCTTCTAAAGGATTCCCACTCTTATCATCTCCTATGAGCTCGAAAATGGATGAGGAATGAGTTAAGTAACCTCCTATCCTCTCATCCTTTCCTCCATGGAACCGAACTCTAAGTATGGAAGGCCCTTCAATACCTCATTTATGACAAAAAATCCTCCATCTTCCTATAAATTGAGCACTCATCTAAGTGATCAAGGGATGGACTTTGATGAATTGTAAGGAGATAATGTTAGTTTGAGAATTAAGACTATTGCAAGTATTGTTATGTTGCTAGAGTGTTGTGTTTTTGATGTGATGTGGATGGAACCCAAGCTGGAGGAATGACTTTGGATTGAACTACATGGTTGTAATTATTCATTTTATTTAATAAAGGTGCTTACACCTTTTTCCATTTTCTTATCTTGATATATGATGTTTATATGTGTATATGTTTTTGATTCCATTTACATATAGTTGATAGATCTCTTGCTTTGAATGGGTTTCTGTCTTCTATCTACGATTGTAGGTACTTATCAAGCAAGTTAGGTTCGAGAAGGAGCGACAGGAGGCATACAAAGGAGATAAAGGGGAAGCAAAAGAACAAGTAAGTCCCTTGTCTTATTTATATTCTATAGAAAAAGGATAAGCACTTTGAATCTATTGTTCTAGGTGTAGCTACCCACCTAGGGAAATTGTATTTACTTGTAGATGCCAAATTCCACATAACAAGGAGGCTGAGAATAAAACCAAGGTAGAGTGAGCTGCCATGAAGAAAAGAGGAGGAAAAGAAGGAGAGGAGGAACATGGCTCTAATAGGAGTCAGAATTCACATTCTCCAGAGATAGAGGAGGAAGTACAATAATTAGGGTAGGGAGGAGCGGACCTGGAGACTACTCTATTCTAGATTAAACACAACAAAAAACTAGAGAAAGTAGGGGCGCGAAAGAAGTCCAAGGCCAGTAAGACATCCCTTGACCAAATCATCTTGATTGAAGGTGTTTCGAACAACATCGGTGATGCCGTGAGGGATACGACCGCGGAACTACTGTAGCAGTTCGAGCAACAACAAAAATTGGCCTTAGGAGCCATTCAAACAGGACTATGCGAGCTACAAATCGAGACATTACATGTGCAGTCCAGTGTGGGATGGAGAAACGCAGTGTCAACAATTTTGGTGCCTAGCACCTTAGAAACAACATAGATGGTGTGCACACTAGATCCCCAGGCAATAATGTTACTGGATGGAGCATTGACTATAGAAGCTGAAGTTGACAGAGCCACTGTTAGTGCCCTCAAGGGGGTTGGACTCAATTTGGCTGCGCTTCCAAGTGAAGCCCTTCACAGTTTGGAGGATGGTGTGGTTTTGGAACTTCGGGCTCATGAACAATGCACATTACACATTATTAGTGAGAAGAGAGTGAATAACACTCAGATGACTACACAAAAGAATTCTATTATTTATCTCATTAAGGCCATCAAGGAATGAGCACATGACTAAGGTAGTAGTTGAGGCATGCAGGTCTGTCCCAGAACTGAACATTCCTGTAGATGAGCCAGTCGATGTGCAAATTTGGAAGCTCGCTACTGGAGTGCGCGAAGCATGAACATATATTGCTAGGGTTCAGATTGATCTGAACCTTAAGATTGCATAACTTGCATTGAAGGCCCAACCTTTGACTCTGCCAGAAGTCAGAGAGTAGTGTGAGGCATTTTTTAAGGATGTCATTGCAACAATATATAATGTAGTAAAGGACTTCACTGCACTCTTCGAGTAGTCACTTGAAGCAGTCACCAGCCTACAGGAGCATCCCAATGCATAGAGGTTGGAAATAGAGGTGCGGGAGCCGTAGTAGCAATATGACGAGGTTAAAGCGATGACACACACCATCTCAATTACCCAAAGCCTACAGAAGCTGTAGGAAAAAAAGGCGTTGAAAGAGCAGGTGGATGCATCACAACAAAGGGAAGAATTATTGAAGGCTCGATTAGCTAGAAGAAGCATATGTGTGCTCATGACCACCATTGAAGGACAACTGGCTAGTCTACAGGAAAGACAACAGAAGGTATAGGTAGATGGTGTAGGGCCAGTGATGGAGCAACTGGTCGAGCAAGTCATGTAGGTGGCAACACAATGCACCGTCGAGGTCACAGTGGTACAAGTGGAGATGGAAGGTCTTCGCGACAAGATCTCTATGCTAGTAGAGTGACTTGAGGGCGAGTCACCATGTTTGTGTTAGGGTCCTATTGGGAACTGGTCCCCTAGGGTCAATTTTGGGGTTAAAAGCCCAAGTTTTGTGTAAAGGATGTAAAGTATCCACATTTTGTGGTCGATAAGCACAAATATGTAAAGAGTTACTAAGAGTTTTCCACCCTTCTTTTTTAGAAGTCATGTTGGCTCTAGAGATCTACCCATGGTCCACGGACCATGTGATTGTATAAAAAGGGAGTCTTAGAAGAGTCTAAGTTAGTTAGACTAAGTAATAAGTTTGTTAGAGTTTTGGGTCTATGGAAGCTAAGAGTGAAGAGTCTTAGCATAGGAAGAGGCTTTGCAGCTAAGTCCATAGAGGCCTACGGTACAAGTTCATAGCTGAGTGTGCAGTCCCCCGCAATTGTGTGCGCAGGGTAGTTAGAGTCTCTACTGGATATTTGAATCAATAATAAAGAGGAGTATTTTGAAATTACCTATGTTTTTTACTTTTGTTCATTGCATGTGATTATGTTATGTTGAATACTGGGTTTATGTTTTAATGCTAATTTGATGCGTGAATATATATGTTTCTTTATGTTATATGACTGCAAATAGAGATATATGTTTACGCGAAGATAATCTTAAATGCATGTTAAATTTTCCCAACCCTTAAGATAATTTGGGTAATTATATAGTAAAGGCACAAAAGTACCTGAACCACCTGTTAGAGTTGCGTGAAGGACCATCGTAGACCTTCGCGGAGGTTTACGGGATGAATAAGAAGAATATATCGATAAGCCTAAAAGGCTTATTGAACTACGTGAGGAAAGAGTTGAAGACATAAAACCGACATCACAACCATCTCAGGGTGTGGAAACTTGGTTCCTGCACCCCCCCAATACTGCTTCAAGTGAGACCTCGGTCTGCTCTCTGCAGATTGATGCCGAAAGGGCTAGTAGTGTAGGGATTTGCTTGGCTAATTAATGTCTGACCTGGGTCAGGGCCCATCAAGCCAATAGGAATGCCACCCTTTTATGTGCACCACCAAGGGTTTCGGGGGGGCGATGACGATTATTTTGAGCCACCCCTAACGAGGGTTCGAGGGAAGTGCTCCTGATGTTAAATATAGATTTAAAATTACCATGTAAAATGTTGTAATTTCATAGTCAATATCGGTAATTTATTAGGTGGAAATCTGACGGTAGAAGTTATGTTTATTTTAGGGGTTTTTGTCATAGAAGGCAACCCCTTGCTATATATGAGGGAATTGTATTGCATCTATGTGGATGCGTATTCTGAGTGGATAAGAGAGATGAGATTGTTAGGAGCAAGGATTGTGATTAGGCAAACTCCTTCAACACTTAATTGTCAACCTGGGGGTTTCGTAAACTTAGATATGAAGCACATGAAATGCTAGAAATGATATGAACTTTTCCTAACTCTATTCCTACTTCCTTAATTGTAATATTGTAGAATCAAAAAGAAAATATCACCCCCCCATGGAAACTTTTAGGGGCTAATATTCTCAGGTGGGCTAATTTTCCATGATTTTTCCAAAAAAAGATTTGTGAATTTCCATTTTTTATAACAATTATTCACACAATTTTTATAATATAAAATTATTTTACCTTAAGAAATTGCCAACTTTATATAAAGAGTATATATAAAATCATTATAAATTTGAATAATTTTACAAATACATCAATAATTTTTTTATAGTTTACATATTAGGGACTAGTGAGATTCGCCAATGTTTTTAAATTTCAAGATAATTTTCCATCCTTAACATTTTCCCTGCACTTGACAATTTACACCAAAGAAATTCTAGTGTTGGAATGTGAAAGAAAGTACTTCTGCTAGAAAATAAATGAAAGGAACTCTCAAACTTCTTGTGAGAAATCTTGACTAATGGAAAGGTAAATTGGACCCTGGAAGATGTCTGACTTCCTTATAGATCTTTCTCCCTGCACTAAGTTTCTATTCCTGTACTCCTGCAATGTGCTTGCAATAGTACCAGAACAAAGTTTAGGTGCTAGAAGTATATTTTACACATGTATTGAAGATTTATGTCCTCATGCAAGGGCTCTAAGCCTTAGGACTAGAGCACTCTATTCCTATATCACGATATTGATTCTTGTACCCGAACAAAGATTCATGCACCAAGTTTTCCAATTCCTCTTATAAAAAAAGAAAGGATGTGTTAACTTCGAGAAATAATTTGCAAAGGTGAACATAACTTCAAAATAAATTCCTCAAACAAAACAATGATTCAACCAATATCAATATTTAAAATAAGAATGAGTTTCCAAAGTCAAAGCACACTTTTCTTCAATCAAGGAACTCCTTCATGCAATCTAAAGGAATCATCTAATTGTGACAATATGCTTCAAGCTTGTAATAGTTATTCACACAAATCCAATCTACATTCGTGACCTTCTTAACATAGAAAGATTCTCTTTGAAAATGATTAAACTTGAAGTCTGATCTTTCCCTAAATAGTATGAAGTACAGGTACAAATTAATGTGTCACAATGGCATTCATTCTCAAATTACCAAAGCATATTTAGTTCAATATATCAAGAACACTTTGGAATGATAATTTTACACTTCAGAAATGCATTAAGGCTAATATATTATATAAGAATAAAAGGCTATTACTATGATGAACCAAAGGAATCAATCTGTCAAACTGTAAATGCACTAGTATAGGAATGTACGCTTGCACGATCCAAGTAGAAACGATGTTAAGATTTGAAACCAAACTCACATGAGCATGCACACCATGGATCTATCACTTAGCGATGAAATCAAATCTGGGCTTTGCAGAAGAATAAAAGTGTCTATTTAATTCACACTTTGCATTAAACAAAATCAACACACATTTAACGAAAAAGAACAATATGAGGGAGAACGAGGTGGGTTGGCTGGGTCCTAGCCAACCAAATCATTTCCCTATTTAGGAAATGTGAAGATTCAACTCCTAATGACACATCAACATAGAATTACAACACAAGATTGAAATAACATGGCACAATCCCTTTCTATTAATAATCAGCAAATTTACATCATGAGTTCAAATCCATCCCAGAATGAGTGTGATACCAGCAAAATTACAGAAGACCAAAATTACAATATCCTTGCTATAGTTATCGTTCACTACCATTTTATTTATGAATCCTATTTTTTATAGATTCATTCAAGCCTGCAGCCATAAGTAAATTACATCTAGCGTTCCAATATGAGCCTTTTGGCTATAAAAAAATAACAACAATAGTTCATACTAAGCCTTTCAGCTATAACAAAATGCTAATCTTAATCATTCGACTAACAACCTAATCTCCATAACATCCCTGGCTTATCTCCACTTCGATCCCAACTCGAGTTTATTGATCTGGAACAAGGTGTTCGTGTTAGGTGGTGAGCTATTACGACCGTTTAGGATTTGCCAACAATGCAGGAATCCTACTTGCACTCGACCATGCTATGGAATGATCAATACATTTCTTATCAAATACTTTAGGAAAGGAAATATTAGTTGCAAATAATATTAAAGGTATAAAATATATGAAAATAATTAATTAAGCACATTCATAACCCTTAAATATGGAATATAAATCTAGTGCATGAAAAGGCACGATTCTTGGACTAGTGCAGGAATAACGAGGTTGCAAGGTTAAAAAATAGGTCTAAGGTTATGGTTTTGACGTGGAAAAGGGGTAAAAAATGAAGCAATTTATCCTACCAACATCCTCCCATCCTTAATCTGATGTGGGTCCTCACACAATCTTTACCTACTTCAAGAAAACCAAAACAAAAGAGCCTTCCTTCAATTCTGAACTTATATGTTGATCCATGCTTTCACTATCTTTTCCTTCCTGCTTCAAGCCTTTTTTAGTTTCTTGGTCACATTTTTAAGACGTTCCTAACACTTTGAGGCTCGAAATTTCCATATCTTAACTTGTCTTTTCTACTCCTTTACCTCTCCTGCCAACTCTGCATTTGCTTGCTTTTGCACTATATTATTCTCTTTCATGGCCTGGTTTAATACATCCAAGCCATAAACATGCTTCTTGAACTCTTCTATGTAACTGTTCAGACAAAGGGAAGAATTCTCTACTCCCAATTCCTGTGGCACAGACTTCGCGGTAGTCGATTCCAAACATGTGCCGACATCATCAAGGTCGAGGTTATCTTGGCCATATTTCAGTTCCTGCATTTCAATATTGTCAAGGGTTTCAATCCACCAAGTCTCAATGTCACTAAGGGTCTCAGTGCTCCACACATTTACTTTATCAGGGTTTTCAGTACCCTCCTCATCCAAATTACCATGGGTTTCAATACCCTGCTCCTCAAAATCATTAAGGGTTTCAATACCCTACTCTTCAAAATCGCTAAGGTATTCAGTGTCTGGTGCCCTATCATCCACCTGACCCTCCACCGGGTCTTTTCTTGCACTTGACATCATTTTTCTTTTCTTCACCCTACCAAATAAGACCAACAAGGGTGTGTCACCTTCCTTCTCCACATAGTCACCATCAACCACTGTATGGGCCACCACCTCAGCAAGGACTAAAATATTATCGTTATTTGGTGAAGTAGGTGGAAAGTCATCCAATAGTATTGGGGAGATCAACTAAACATGACCCACCCTAGAAGAGGCAGTCCTTTTCCTAGTCGA
>APFE030081361.1:83094-94919 GCA_000404065.3 Pinus taeda | reverse complement strand
ATTGGTGTCCATATTTTCCTCATTGTTTTACTATTTTTTGAGGTTAAAAATGGCTCCAATTGGTGCAATATTAGAGTTAGTGGACAATCTAATACTCTCTACTATGGATAATATAGTCAAAATCAGCAAGGATTTTCTCACTGATATTCATAGTTGTTTACAAGATGTACATGAAAAGATTGACTTTTTACAACTTCAATCTCAGCTTCAGCAAGAAGAATTAAAACAGAGGAATCATCATTCTTGACATGTTTCTATTCAGAACATTGAGACTGCAATCCATCAGAAGCAAGTCAATAAAGTAGATTTAGTATCCAATAAAGCAGCAGTTGTACATGCAGATGCAGAAACTCAGTCAGACCTTCCCAAGCCCATCATCAGACCTTGGGAAGAGCTTGTCCACAACAAGCACAAAACTAGTCTTCGATATGACAAGGACCTGTCCTTTCATATTCTAGACTAATCCAAGCCCATTCAGTTTCAGAGTGCTGGATTCATTCATGACAGTCCATCTGCACCTCATGATAGTCCACCTCCAGCTGTTCCAGATTCTTCTCCTCTTCCACTGCAACAACAACAACAACCGATTGTGAAATGTCAACACTGTGACCGAATTGCCCATTTCAAAGATCATTGTTTTGATCTTCATCCATGTAAGCACTTTCATAAAACTAGTCATTCTTCACATAGATGCTTCAGAAACAAACGTCATGTAAGAAAAAAGATTCATCTTGGATGGATCGCTTCTTGGCAATGGGCATCAACAACCAAGAAGATATTCCAAACACATGTCAAAATTTGCTCTAGAGTATTGAAAAGTCTTGCAACTGTGTTTTCTCCGTCATCTCACCTTGTATCTAACAGGGGGGAAATGATGGTCATCTACAAGCTTCAAAGCTACATCAAGCGAGCCTGAGCCACAACCTGCCACACCAGTTTCAGAGTTGTAGCCAAAGACAAAGATGTCTGTGAACATGCCTTCAGTTGGTAATCTGGGACACTTCCTCTAGCATAAGACTTTAGCTTCTTGCCAGTTTCAGAAGAATTCTAGGAACAAAATTGAGAACACTTCCTCTAGTAGAAGACTCCATCTTCTTGCCAGTTTTGGAAGAGTTTCAGGAATTGCATTAAGCATTTCAGATTTGTTGGTCATCCTTAAACCATCACAGGTTGAAGTTCTCACTTTTATGCGAGGTGAGACCTCCCTTTCATGGTTGAAGGTTTCCCTCTTCAAAACAATAGGAGCACTTCCCCTAGCAGAAGACTTCATCTTCTTGCTAGTTTTGGAAGAGTTCCGAGAACTGCACTAAACGTTCCAGTGTTGGTGGTCATCCTTAAAGCATCGCCCTCTATACCAACATTTCATATAGCACATTCAGCCTAGTGCTGCCATGCATATTTGCACATTTTGTATTATAGCTCTCTTCTTGGACTCATACATAACCCTTCGGATTAAGGGGGGGAATGTTGGACACCTAATCCTCAATGGGTTAGTGTGGAAGCCGAATGGACAAAAGGAGTCCAAGAGACCTTGGGATGTGAAACCCAATGGTCACATAATGTAATATAAATGTATATATCTTGTTAATAAAAATTGTACTCTCATGATTTATCATTCATATTGTTCTTGCTCCCATGTGTGTTTAACAGATAGGATTAGAGTGAGGGGGTTTAACTCTAACTGTTTTGTAGGCTTTGTGAAAGGCCATGAGGCTTTGGTGCCTGCTATATCCATTATATTTAAAAACTTCAAGAAGATGAGATTTCTCTTGACCATGGTGGCTATCATCAGATATTTTTAAAGCATGGGAAGCAAGAGTGCTCAAAACCCTCAATTTCTAACCGAGGAAATGATGAGAATTGGCATGGAGATATCTCTTAGTGTGAATCTTCTTTTGAAAAAAATTGTGACAAACAGAACCATCATCCCTCCTAGAAAGGAGAATGTCAAGAAAGGGAAGACGACCATTCTCCTCATCTTCCATCGTGAACTTGATGGAGTCTGATTGAGGATTAAGGTGGGTAGGAAACAAATCCAATTTCTCACAACCATGAGCTAGATGACATAGGTGTCATTAACCCTCTTCCATTTTTTAGGGTGAAATTGAGCACATGCTAAGGGGAAAGAGGGGAGCTCATCGCAACACTGCAAGTATGCTCATAGAATTCATCTTGAACACTGAAGAAATTCGAAGTGAGGTAGAGGCCAACCAATTTGGTAGCATCTTTATCAATGATGTGATTTATGCCCCTTGGATGGGGATTTTGGTGTAGAAGGATATGACATCAAAACCAACTAGCAAATCTCCAGGTCCAAGTTTGATGTCTCTCCATTCTTGAATAATGGAGGCAGAGTCCTTAAAAAAAGAATTAGTGTGACCAACAAGAGGTTTAAGCTTATGGGCTAGGAATTTTGCAAGAAGATAGCTAGGTCCACCTACTGTGTTAAGAATAGGTCTTAAGGGAGCCCCAAATTTATGAATCTTTGGCAGGCCATAGATTCTAGGGATAAGGGGATTTCTCTTAATGAGCTTTCAGGAAAGAGAACTAAGAGATGGATCAAATTTAATAGTTGATGCCACCTCCTTACAAATGGACTTAATGAGATTCTTCTTAAGCTTGGTGTAACTCACACTACTAGATAGATGGGCTACCTTCTTGTCGACATAATCATACTTATCAAGAATGACAATAGCTCCACCTTTGTCCGCTCTAAGGACGATAATGTTGGGGATGTCCCTTAAGGACTTAAGGGAAAGAAACTAAACCTTGTTCATATTTTTCTTAGGAGGATCAACCTTTCTAAGAAAAACAACACAATCTTGCCTAATAGTCTCCTTGACATTGTTTGGAAGGTCTTTGATCCCATAATCAATGATATAGATAATGTCATGAGTAAGAATCTTACTAAGGGCAAGGGAAAAATTGAGACCCTTATGAAGGAGACTAAAGATAGAGGGATCAAAATATTTATGGGAAAAATTAATAACATTCTGAAAACCCAACATAGATCTATTATTATTATTATTATTATTATCATTATTATTAAGTGTGTAAGTGGAATTGATGTTGTTATTTTTATTATGGAACGAGGAGGAAATCAAGTTATTATCATTAATAATATCCTTATTTCTATATTTAATTGAATTAATAAAATATTTATTATCTTTATTAATGTTATTTCTCATATTGTTATAATGTCTATTATTATTCTTAGGATAAGGATAAGAGGGAGACAAGTTACTAATATTAATATTACTATTATATCTATTAATATTAGTACTATCATTCTTATTAATAATATTATCGACTTTAATAGTGACCTTATTTTTATATTTATCAATCCTCGAGGAAGAGCTATTATTGAAATTTAAATTAACAGAACAAGATACTTCACTCGCTCTGGAAGGAGGAACCGAGTTTGAAATGCAAGGATCCACGATATGGGAACAGAGAGGAGGAGGGATGTTGCAGGACAGGGAATATGGTGGTAGATCTGGAGAGGGAGAGGAAGGCGATGATCAAGCAGTAATAGGTTGGGTTGATGAATGTGAAGAAGGAGCATAATCAATATTGGTTGATGAGTGCATGGAAAGAGTCGCACCGGACATGGTCAATATGAAGTTGCAAGCTCGCCCTTGAGAGCTCCTCGTCTGCAGTGGGGAAGTGCGACCTGAAATGCAATGAGACCATGTGACCTTTTTAAGTTGCAATCCACCTGGATCATAGAAACGCACTCCAAAATCTCAAGAAAGAAGCCAGAGGGTGTGATCTATCTGCAACGCGACTATGCAACCTTGAATAAGTCACACTTCCACCCAGGTCACTTAATCATGTTTTTCTTCTTTGCCTCAGGTGAGCTACCAGGAAGTGCGACCTCGCCTGCAGTGTGACTCTGCTACCTCCATGAGTCGCACTTGCTTACGACCTCTCTCAAATTATGGTTGCATACATAGCCATAGTTTTATTTAAATAAGTGAAGGAGGTTATACAAGAACATATAACGCAGTACCGTTGAGGCAACATTTTGTGTTTGACACACTGAATAACAAAGAGGAATATTATGAACACCCCCAAGTGCTAAAAAGTAAGTGTTAGGAGTAAAGCCAACAAGCCTGGTGGTAAATGTCTTCAGAAAAACCATTGTATTTTATTTGATCACCAAGGTCGACGCTTCCCTAAAGAAAACTCCAGTCGAAAGAAAGGAGTGAAGGTATATGGACATATATTAAAGTTCATCACCATGTGTTGGCTACAGTTTATTGTTGAAAAAAATTGACATTGTTTGATGGGACATGGGGTGTTGAGAAGCCAAGATAAAGTGGTAGAGTAAACAAATAACGCATGTTCCAATAGTCACGAAGCTGCCTGAAAAGTATGGCACCTAAGGTCGGAAAATGGCACGACTGAAGTTTGGAGATATAGCTCTGAAATGCGACCTGCATTGAGGGTGAGCAATATTTTCTATGCTATTGTGTATTTAATGTCTGTAAGATAGTATCTGATAGTACTACGAAATGGATAGCCGCCATCCACCATACATAAAACCATGCTATGAATCCAGAGGCGCATTTGAGATGTGATGAGATATCCATGCATGTTACGAATTTGAATTTATATTTACTGCTTGAAATTTGAAATTATATTTACCACTCAGCCAATGTTTTCTTGTAGTTGCTAGTTATTTGTGAGACATAGAAATGGCTTAAGTTTCGCAGTAGGTCGAGCCCAGTGGTTATCTGACCACTGAGTCTGTTATGATTTGGGTCGTGTGTGTGACAGTGTTAGGCAACGAGCGAGAGCTCGAAGGTATTTCACCTGTGAATCTGTTGTTGAATAGAATGAGATTTGCCAAGCTACGTTTTGCACAAAGACCCAATGGAATCAGCCCTACCAGACAGTTGCCCGAGGCGTCTAGGGAAATGAGATTTTGGTTTTTTCCAAGCTTCCACGGGAGTGTAAAACATATGCTCTAGATCATCAGTGTTTGCAGCTGCCCTCACATTTTGCAGTGCAAATAGCGTTCATCTAGGTCCATGGTTTTATCGCCAGATAAGTGTTGTGCAGCACATGAAACCACTGTAACATAAACATGGACACTCCTATATTTATTTTTCTCTACAAACCATTGTAATATAAACGTGGACATTTATGTATTTCTTTTTCTCTACAAACCACGCATTTCTAAGTGGTTTGCAGCACAACATAAAACCATTGTAACATAAACATGGACATTTCTTTATCTGTATACATTGGGACTCTTCCATGCCGCAAGAAGATGCCTACCATCAAACAATTTTATCTTTGGGATTTAATGTAAAAAATGGATAAAAATACACTCCAATTTATCTATAACTACCATACTATCGTTTGAAATGGACGAAGGGAAAGTCAAAAGCGAACCAGGGTCAACACCTCATATTTAGGACTGAGAAGGCAAAGAGGTTGGGATCTATTAAGGCTCTCGGGAAAGTCAAACAGTGAATTGGGGATGACACTGTGGAGTACAAAAGAAGGTATGTTTTGATGATTATTTCAGTGTCTTTTCATTAGAACTTACATGCCTTTTTGCATCATGAACTCGGAAAATGATAAGGAATTGTAATAAAACATGTGAGATTAATATGCAAGACGAAAACGCTGAAAATTGTCATTTCCTTATGCAAGAAGGAGAAAAAACGAGAATTTTCCATTCCAAAGGAAAAGACAAAGATGGGTTAACTTCTATCCCTTTGATGGGAGACCGCATGCAAATAAGATCAAAACGGATCAGCCCGGGGAAGGAAGCGGAGATATCAGTTGGGCGCAAAAAAGAGAAGAAATGACTAAGGGCTAATGGTTCGGTGAAGCCCTCAGGATCCTTGATCCTGAGGGATTGCTGTTTTATCTATTTCTGCACTTAGATATCTCCGCCATCACCCTTATATAAGGGGCAGCACTGTTAGCTCAGGAAGAGGAGTTAGATGTTATTATGCCTTTATGTAATTTCTTTTAAAGATCAAAACTTTGATCATCGTGTCTCGCTAAGAACTACTCTACTATAATTTTACTTGATGCATTAATACAAACTTGGTACTATTTCATCTTTGAGTCTGGAATAACTTCAAGCGGTGTAACCCTGGAGGCTTAGGGCCTGGCCCCAAAGGACACTTGTTCTTGTACCATCGCTTGGTTTTTGCGTGGTTTTCTTATCGATGTGATTTTAATAATCTCATATGTTTTGTAAGTTTACATCACATGCTCTGTTATGCTTAAATTACTAAGGTTTCTGAAGATAGAATTGTTGTATTGACTCTGCATCATATTACTGTTCTTTTAGGTTTTGATATAATACTACTAGTCTTTACAGAGTATTGTTGTTGTTCCATTACAGTGCCTTTGTGCTCTGCACTTGTTCCTTAACATTACAGAATTTTCCTTGGAATTTCTATTCTTTGTGATTGTTGGATTCCTTAATACTACTGTTCTATCTTGAAATTCAATCGTATTCTTTCTAACTGAGGTGATAACTGGATCAGATTACTATTTGAGTATGCTATGTGTATATATGGTTTTCAGCGTTGTTCCATAATGTATCACTAATCAGTGTTGTTCCACTTGTGTGTGTTATTCAATACATCCTTAAGTGTGAAGGATTGTCATTTAATTCCTATAGATTATGATTAATGCATTTGATTTGATTACTATGATGTTACGACTTGTTAGACTTAGTTGTTGTTCTATTTCTGAATTGTTGTTCCATTTCAGACTTGCTGTTCCATTTTAGGTTTGTTGTTCCATTTCAGGTTTGTTGTTCCATTTCATTGTTGTTCGATTTCTTTGCCATTCCATTTCTTATCTACGGTTCCATTTATTGTTATTGGTGTGAAGAATTCTCTCAAGTTGTAGTGAGCATTGGCATCTACTGTCTGGATCCCAGATCCTTGATCTATTCTCTGATTTCCTTTTCCATCAGTTTCCAAAGGGATGGGTTATTTCTATTGAACCCTTGACTGATAAAATGCTTAGTGTTTTGAATGTGTGATTTAATCTTTTGAATTAGTTAAGTTGTAAACAAGCATCCATTTACTCTTGTATTTTCAAACACTGTGCTGCTAGCATTACTCTGGTAAATGATAGACTCAGACTGAGACACTCTTTGAAATAACAAAACGTTCCCGGATTGACATATTAATGTGAGGTAACTAGAGGTGAAAGAGACACTTTTTATAGCTCCACATTTTGGCGTCGTTGCCAGGGAAAGAGAGTAGCCATTTGTTCTTTTTCTCAGAGTAGTGTACGAAGCTGCTAGGAAAGAATTGGGTTTTGAAAATGGAAGGTAAGAACCTATGTGTGGAGCATGTAAAAGCCCTGCTCCTCTGCCTGCTTTCTTGCAGATTTGCTGTTGTTTTTTTAAGTAGGATTTAGTAGTTAATTTGAGTGCATGACTAAGCAGAAAAAGTCAGAAAATAATTCCAAACCTCTACCCAAGCCAGAAAAAGCTAAGGGGTCGGTGACCCTTGGCCGATCAACCTTCATAGACGAAATCTACAAGAAAGCTGAATCTCAGCCCTCAGTAGGACCTAGGAAAGTTATTTCTAAATAGCCTACTAGTTCCCTTCAGGCCACAGGTTCACCATCTGTAGCCTTTGCTGAGGTGCATAGTCAAACTGAAGAGCAAGACTTTCAAGAAATTGAAAATTTTACTCCAGAATTATTGCAGGAAGGGAATTTCAGTAATCTTTGTGAAGGAGGAGGAGAGACAGGGGAAATCAAGGAACCAAGATCTCCTCTTGAGACAACTCAGCCATTGAACAACCCAGACAAAGGAAGTGCTGCAAAAATCATCTTTGAAGAAACTCAATCTCCTCAAACAATAATCCTAGATAGAGGAAGTACTATTAAAATCATTCCTATTAAAGCCATTCCCTCTCAACCTAGGAATACCCTCCTTGATATCCCAAATGGTTATTGGCATATATTAGACCCAATTGCTCAAAACCAGCCAAACACTCAAACCTCTACATTACAGTTTCCCATAGTGGATTCTACAGCAAATGCGCCTATGAAAGCAATCCCTGTTCAACATATCCCTACATTCCATGGTATTATATCAGAAGACCCAGATGCATTTTTATTTGAATTTGATGTATTGTGCAGGGGATATGATTACACTACTGACCCCCAGAAACTGAAACTGTTTCCATGTATGCTAAAAGGGGCTACTTTAAGATGTTTTATGGGATTAGGTGGCGGGGTTATAAATAACTGGGAACAAATGAAAGAATATTTTCTAAAAAAAAACCAGGACTATTGCAGGTCTAGAGAACTGAAGGACAAAATATTCCAGATGATATCTAGACCAAACGAAACATTAGAGGAGTATGTGGAACGTTTCCGGTATAATCTACAAAGATCTCCTTATGCATCACTACCTTTACCTAATAATGTGTTGAAAATAGCATTAATAAGGGGCATGAAGTAACAACGGATCGAAACATTAAACATTATGGGAAAAGGAGATATTTATCAAGAAATTTTTGCTGACATTATTGATTTATGTATTAGGAGCTCGAGAGGCAGCACAAGAGTAAAACTCACAGAACATGATCGGTTTCTAAGAGATAATAAAATCTCTTCAGAAGGAGTAACGCGTGTAGAAATTGGAAATTTATTGGAAAATTTTAAAACTGATATACTAGGGACACTAACTACACAACTTGATATTTTACAGGCCAAGCAGAAGCAAATGGAGGTAGAAGAGAATTTGGCAATCTTCTGTCCCAGATGCAGGAAGAAGTAGAGCCATAAGGAGTGTCCACTAGGTGCAGTTCGAACATGTGCCATCTGCACAAAAGATCACCTTACGGAAAGTTGTCCCTCACTTCCTAGACTGAAAACAGTTAATAAGGAAGTAGAAGAAGAGCCAAAATTGGTGTATTTGCTCAACCAGCACCATCAGTGGCACTCGCGACAATCTGGTATGTTTCTAGACCCAACTTCTTCTTTCTAGCCTCCGCAGTATAATTCTCAACAATATAATATGTGGCAAAGTCAACTCCAACCCCCATTTTCCAGCTGGTCACCACATTTGTTTCCTTCCTCAAACCTATGGTTGAATCAGGCAAGCCAATCTGGTTGGCCGAATCTTCCTTACACCCCACCATATTGGCAAAGCAATCCATAACCACCGCAATGGACTCCTCCTACTTCACAAAGCCCAGCTTGGCAGACAAACTGGCAGAGACCAATGCATCAGCCATGGGAACCATTCCTCTCCCTCAACCTACACTGCCAGCCTTACAACAAAATCCCCAGTCTAATATGAGACCGTAACTCCTAGCCCAACCCAACCCCAATCCAAATAACAGACCGGTCCAATCTCTCCAAATCACAGAAACACCAGAAGTAGGAGCCAATCTGAGGGAGTGTAATGATCTTCAGTTAAGATCTGCATATTATTAAAACCGAGGGAGATAAGAAAGTTCAGGTTGACAATTAGTTGCCCAAAGAAAATCTGTCACAAAAAAGGATGTCAATAAACAACAAACTCATAATCAAGCAACCACATCCTCTCCCCCATTCCTAGAACGATTAGTCATACCTCGACCTATACAATATCCTAATTTTGACATTCTAGGAGAATTACAAAATTTGTACATAAAAATTCCATTCCTCCAAGCCATTCAAGACATCCTGATATACACAAAAACTATCAAAGAATTATGCATAAAGAAACCAAGGAGGAATATAACAAATAATCCAAGAGTCCAAGTAGTCGGAACTCTATCTGACTTATTATCAGGAAAAGAAACACCCATTAAATACGAGGACCCAGGAAACCCAATAGTAATTGTCCAAATTTATGGTCAGACCCTGTCCAATCCCTTAGTTGATCTTGGAGTTGCAATCAATATCTTAACAACCACTACTTGCCAAAAGCTAGGCATTACATCTGTAGAACCCACCTCTACCTTGCTAGATTTGGCTGACCGATCTGTGGTTAGGCCAGAGGGCATACTACATGATGTCATGGTCTCTATTGACTCCTAGGAATATCCAACCGATTTTCTGATAATAAACCCCAAAACCCGACTTGATGGACATCCATTGATTTTAGGTAGACCTTGGCTCGCCACTGCCGATGCCTATATTGACTGTCGACAAGGAAATATGATCATAACTAGAGGAACGGATATCAAGAACTTAGTTCTATATCCCCCAGCATAGCCAAGTGTCACCATAGTCAAAACTAATAGGCACCCTGTATCATACCTTACTGATAACATTAGATCTCCATTAATTATACAAGAGGCACTTGATTTCAAAGACCAAACAAAATACGACACCATTAATAATTTCATTAGTCAAACTGAACTCACATCTTGCACACATTTTCATATGATAAAAGCATCATTTGATAATGAATTAGAAGATGATCCTCTGAAAGATACACATGATCGTACAATGCCTGTCACTTTTGTTGGAAATAGTAAAATTGTGGAAATTGAATAGGGAAAAATCTTAAACATTAATGCCAACCTCACATCCCAACAAGAAATGAAGCTCATCCATGTGTTAAGGAAATACAAAGAAGCATTTGCATGGGACTATCCTGATATGAAAGGAATTGGCCCCCAGTTATGTACACACCACATTTACATAGAAAAAGATGCGAGACCTATTCGACAGCCTCAGAGGAGACTAAATCCTCATCTAAAAGATGTGGTAAAAGCTAAACTTAAAAAACTTTTAGATGTCAATTTTATCTACCCTATCTCTGATAGTAAATGGGTCTCCCTGCTTGTGGGGGTACCAGAAAAGAATGGGAAATGGAGAATCGGTGTGGACTACAGGGAGCTAAATAAAGAAACACAAAAAGACCACTTCCCTCTCCCATTCCTTGACCAAGTATTAGAAACTTTGGCAGGAAAGGAATTCTTTTCTTTCCTTGATGGTTTCAGTGGATACAATCAGATACAGATTGCCCCTGAAGACCAAGACAATAGTACTTTTACTTATCCTTGGGGAACATTTTCCTACTGAGTTTTACCTTTTGGCTTATGCAATGCTCCTGCCACATTCCAAAGGGCTATACTTAGAAGTTTTGTAGACTTAATAAATGAAGGATTTGAAGTATATATGGATGACTTTACACCATACGGAGATGATTTCGATCCAGCACTGGATACACCAGAAAACGTCCTACAACGCTGCATTGCTAGTAGGCTTTGTTTAAGCCATGAAAAATGTTATATGATGATGATGGAAGGACTTATCCTATGACACTATATTTCAGTAACTGGCATTCAGGTAGACCCAGCCAAAATCCAAATACTTTTGCTTATTCCTACTCCCACCACTCAAATAGAGGTACGTAGTTTTCTTGGATTCTCTTATTATTACAAGAGGTTTATAGAACATTATTCACGTATTGCTGCACCTTTGTATGCACTAACTGGTAACGTTGTTTTTCTTTGGACTGAAAAATGTGAACATGCTTTCAAGGATCTGAAGAAGCTCGTATCCATAGCCCCAGTCCTTTGAGGACCAAATTGGGATTTGCCATTCCAGATATCATCTGATGCCTCAGATACAGCCATTGGAGCGATCCTTGGGCAGGAAGAGGATAGAAAACCATATGCAACTTAGCAAAAATTTATCCCATGCTGAATTAAACTACACTGTTACTGAGAAAGAATTTCTAGCTGTAATACATGCTGTCAATAAGTTCAGACATTACATTACTAGATATCCTGTTATCTTGTACACAGATCATTCTGCCATAAAATATTTAGCAAACAAGCCTATCACAAATGGAAGAATAACTAGATGGCTGATTTTAT